>QGSO01000393.1:160913-206412 GCA_011037825.1 Carya cathayensis | reverse complement strand
CATAAATGCATAAGTATAGTCATACATAAGCATAGCATAACTTGACATATAGCATGACTTAACCAGAACTTAAACGTGAACTGAACTTGACTTAACATGGCATAAACTTAAGCTTAAAACATAACATGAACAAACAACATAACATGAACGTGAAACATAACATGGACTTGAAATATAGCATGAACGTAAACATGCATAACATAAATAAGAACTTGAAAATAACATACATGAACATAACATATACGTGAGCATAACATAACATGGACTTGATCTAAAACTTGACTTATCATGTATTTGATCTGAAACTGGACTTAACATAAACTTGGAATATTATTCAATTGTCTTGATTAATAACGTGCATTAATACGTACTCCACAGTTGTTGTGGCCCCACGTATTCAAGTAACATAAAACATAATACGTACTCCACAGTTGTTGTGGCCCCACGTATTCTACATGTCACAATTGCTGTGTCTCATGTAGTGTATGCTCCACAGTTGTTGTGGCCCCATACTTCATGCTCCACAGTTGTTGTGGCCCCATGAATACACATAACATAAAATATAATACGTACTCCACAGTTGTTGTGGCCCCACGCATTATAAGTAACATAAAATATAATACGTACTCCACAGTTGTTGTGGCCCCACGCATTATAAGTAACATAAAATATAATACGTACTCCACAGTTGTTGTGGCCCCACGCATTATAAGTAACATAAAATATAATACGTACTCCACAGTTGTTGTGGCCCCACGCATTATAAGTAACATAAATATAATACGTACTCCACAGTTGTTGTGGCCCCACGCATTATAGTAACATAAAATATAATACGTACTCCACAGTTGTTGTGGCCCCACGCATTATAAGTAACATAAAATATAATACGTACTCCACAGTTGTTGTGGCCCCACGCATTATAAGTAACATAAAATATAATACGTACTCCACAGTTGTTGTGGCCCCACGCATTATAGTAACATAAAATATAATACGTACTCCACAGTTGTTGTGGCCCCACGCATTATAAGTAACATAAAATATAATACGTACTCCACAGTTGTTGTGGCCCCACGCATTATAGTAACATAAAATATAATACGTACTCCACAGTTGTTGTGGCCCCACGCATTATAAGTAACATAAAATATAATACGTACTCCACAGTTGTTGTGGCCCCACGCATTATACGTAACATAAAATATAATACGTACTCCACAGTTGTTGTGGCCCCACGCATTATAAGTAACATAAAATATAATACGTACTCCACAGTTGTTGTGGCCCCACGCATTATAAGTAACATAAAATATAATACGTACTCCACAGTTGTTGTGGCCCCACGCATTATACAGTAACATAAAATATAATACGTACTCCACAGTTGTTGTGGCCCCACGCATTATAAGTAACATAAAATATAATACGTACTCCACAGTTGTTGTGGCCCCACGCATTATAAGTAACATAAATATAATACGTACTCCACAGTTGTTGTGGCCCCACGCATTATAAGTAACATAAATATAATACGTACTCCACAGTTGTTGTGGCCCCACGCATTATAAGTAACATAAAATATAATACGTACTCCACAGTTGTTGTGGCCCCACGCATTATAGTAACATAAAATATAATACGTACTCCACAGTTGTTGTGGCCCCACGTATTATACGTATCATAACATATCTTATCTTTCTTAATGCATGAGACATTAATTAATATCATATACTTTTCTAACATGGCGTATACTTGTAAATGGCACAATATGATTTAATCATAACATTTCATGGCATACTTAACATGGCATACTTATAACATACATCATTGTATGACAGAAAAGATTATGTAACAGATAATTATTCATGAGAGATTAAATCATACATAGCAGATAAACATGTAATGACATAGCATGACATGGCATATACGAGAACATACATACATAAATTGTAGTTCTCTTACCCATCACACATACACAATAAACTGATAGTAAGTTAGAGGCTAACTTACCTCGATCGTCGCGTTCTATGAGAATAGAGTGCGAAACACGAGGAACTGCACAACAGCTGGAAGAGGAACACTCAAGTCCTTAAGATTTTCACTTCTGAACTCAATTGTCATATTATGAGCACTTGCAACACCACGGCAACGTGAGGTTTCACTATACCCAGAAGAGATAATTTGACTTCAGAAAGCCTTTGCACTAAAACAAGTTCATTAAAATTATCAATAACAACCAAACAAACAATTCCTTTCTCAATCCATATACTCTTAGCCATAGTCAACCACAAGATGACACCAGTCACCCCGGACTATAATCCATAACACCACTGCTTCGGGACACTGTCATACAGTTTCCCAACACTACACCATACGCTCCACACTTCTCTGCTACGCCATCCAACCCTTCGTGACACGCCATCCGGTGTATCACGACCTAGTACAGAGTACACTCACGTGAACTCTCTTCCATTCACACTACAAAACCCATCACTGCGATACACGTCTCACGGTGCATCGCTACGCGACACGGAGTACGCGCTACGCGTACTTCCTTCGCTACAACACTCATCAACACGATGCACATCACACGATGCATCGTCATACAACACGGAGTACACTACATGCGTACTCCCTTCCTTCTACGACACACATCACTACAGCGCACGTCGCGCGGCGCGTCGCTGCATTACACAGAATACGCTACACGCGTATTCTCTTCACACAACCCGCTGTATCACATCTACGGCATCCATCTCACGCCTATACTTCACAGCACAGTCCACAAAATACACAATCAAACTCAACACTTCACAACCACACTTCGCTTCACAACTACGCAACGAACTCCACAAATACAACTACACAATCCACAAACCAACCAACTAACTATTTTAAACGTAAAATAACTAGAGATAGAAGGTTATACCATCGACGGGATAACCCGTGCGTCGCTCGTTGTTCGTCACGAACATGCGTCGGAGGAACGTACGTGGCGGCGTACGGTGGCTGTCCACCACATAAAGTGGTAGTTTGGGCTTGAGAAAGGCTAGGCGTGGCCTTGGAAGGTTCATGGTCGCCTTGTGATGGTCAAAGGTGGCGGAGCATGGCGGCGTCACGCAAATGATAAAGTACCGTTAATTAATCGAAGATGATAAAATCATTTAAATTAATAAAACACTTAATTACTACACTGAGAAGAATTAAGATAGAATATTATTTTATAAACTAAGGTTTATAAAATAATATTTTCTTCATCATTATATAAAATGATAAAGTATCATTAATTAATCAAAGTGCATAAAACACTTAAATTTAAATAAGAATTTTCAACGTAAAATTAAACCTCTTAATATCTTAAAACAATTAAAATATTTAATCTAAATAATTATCCACAATTATAATATTTTCAGAGCTCACTAAATTATTATAATTGTGCTACTTTAAAAACAAGCTTATCTAATACTTTGAAATTCGATGGATAAGATCCGAGAAAACGCCATCGAGGTACAACGCTTAGGATAAAACTGTTCATGATTTTACAGCTGTCGGTGAAGAACAAATTACGTGATTTACGGAAAAGATAATCTATACGCGTGATTCAAGATGAGGGTAAAGACGAGAGAGATGGTGACTGCTGTCGGGAAAGAAACCAAAACGGATTGCCTTGCTGTCTACTATGCGTGAAAAGAAAAGAGAAGGGTGAGGAGATAAAACTAAATTTTAGCGGGCTGTTACAGAAATAGTACTTTAACAAACGAGTTAGACCACACTCGTTCAAAGTGAGAGACCTGGTGCTGAAGCAAACATGAGTCACTAGCCACGAGGAAGGGAAGCTAGGGTCACAATGGGAGGGGCCTTACATGGTAGTCGCGAGCAACCATCCTGGCTCCTATCGTCTTAAAAGCAGTGAGGGACTTGAGCTCCCCTACTTGTGGAACATTGAACACTTGAAGAAATATTTTGTATAAATAGCAAAGCCTTGTACACCAATCCCAAGTTTATGAATGAGAATATGCAAACAGTTATTCGAAACCTTCTTTCTACCAAACTAGAAAACAGAACCGAGTCCCTAGACTCATAAAGAAGTCAAATCCCTAGACTTGCTACAGGGTAAGATCAAGCTTGCTAGACTTACAGACCCCCCGTCCAAAGAAAATGAGTCCCTAGACTCGCAAAGAAGTTGAGTCTGTAGACTCGCTGCGGGGTAAGGTCAAGTCTGCTAGACTTACCGACCCCTCATCCAACAAAGTTGAGTTCGTAGACTCGCTGCGGGGTAAGGTCAAATCTGCTAGACTTATCGATCCCTCGCCCAACGAAGTCAAGTCCCTAGACTCACAAAGAAGACTAGCCCCCAAAGTCGCTGCTGGGTGAGATCAAGTCTGCTAGACTTACCGACCCCTTGTCCAACGAAGATGAGTCTCTAGACTCGCAAAAAAGATGAGTCCCTAGACTTGCTGTAGGGTAAGGTCAAGTCTGTAAGACTGAGCGACCCCCCGTCTAACCAGGTTGAGTCCCTAAACTCGTAAAGAAGTCGAGTCCCTAGACTCGCAAAGAAGTTGAATTCCTAGACTCGCTAAGAAGTTGAATTCCTAGACTCGCTAAGAAGTCGAATTCCTAGGCTCGCTGCTGGGTAAGGTCAAGTCTGCTAGACTTACTAACCCCCCATCCAACCAAGCCGAGCCCCTAGACTTGCAAAGAAATCGAGTCCCTAGACTTGTAAAGAATTCAAGTCCCAAGACTCGCTGTGAGGTAGGGTCAAGTTTATTAGCCTTACTGAGCACCTAAACACACAATGAAGTCGAGCTCCAAGAATCACCATGGGGCAAGACCTTGCCAACTAGTCCTGTCCTGAAATCAGGAAAAAGAGAGAGAGGGAGAAAATGAAATGCATTTGTGAGGCAAAGGGGACTTTCATTAATTATGCAACAAGACATGTTCTTTACAAAGGTAAGGGGAAATAAATATACAATCGCGGAGAGAAATAAAGGCCCTGGCTTGATCACAGGGGTGGCAGGTTAGAACTGCCTGCTAGGCAAGGGGGGTACCCCGGTTTCCTGAATTTCTTACAATAAGCCCAAGCCTCGGGATTGGACTTAAGATTTCACAAGTTTAGTATGCGCAGATCCAGCTTGGGATGCGCCAGCATGTGATCTCATAGCTAATTGAGGCCTTCTTGATAACCGTACAACCAAGCCGTGTCTCGAATGGCGTTGGATTTCCTGATGTGGGCCTTGATCTCCATAGTGTTACTACCCACGCTCTCCGCTCTCAAGGCTCGACCTCAGACCTGTGATCGTGGTGCCCTACGCCAGGAGGTTCGCATTCTTCTCGGACACCTCCTATTTTAGTTCCCTAACTTCCTTCTCGGCCTTGCGAAGCCCCCCCACTAGGTTATGCGCCTCCGTGATGCTCCTAAAGCCCAAAGATAGCAAGCTCAAGCGCTGCTTGTGAACCTTAGCACGGTCCAGATGAAGCTACTCCTGTGCCGCCTGAGCCTGTTCGGCCTCTTGAGCGCCCAGATTTTGCACGATCGTGTCACGTGCCTCCATGAGCCACTTGCTGTAGGTAGCCAGCTTATAATTGTTGTCCTCAGCATTGTCGAGCTGCTTCTTCAGGTCTTCCTTTTGACGTTCACTCCTAACGGCCCCCTTCTCCAAGCTCTCAATGAGCTTCCACATGTCCTCTACCTCTTGGATCCACCTCTAATACTTGAAATCGAACTCCTCATTTTGCCGAACTGCCTCCTTCAACTTATAATGTCTGTAATGGACCAACAAGGAAAGCTGACAGTTTGCCTTAGACAGCTCCCCGAGCTCCTTGCCAACCATAGCTGCTAACTGGTCGGCGGCTTGCAAAAAGAAAAGAAAATAAAAGACAATGCGCATAAGCAGAAAGAGTGAGCGAGAAAGGGAAGCTTAGGTGTTCGATGGCAAAGTGGAGGAGAAGAATACGTGACCATACTTGAGCGAAGGCGGGACGTAACTTCCAAGCTATTAGTTTGGTAGCCGCCATTGTATAAAAAGGGTTGACAGGGCCCAAGGGTAGGGAGTGGCTTGATCTTGATACCCCTGTTTCCCCTTCGCCAGTAGGCCCTCTCGAGTGACCTGGACGACTCGGCGATGGAGCTTAGGGAAGCGGTCCTCCATGGTAGTCAAGACGAAAGTCTGATTCTAACTCCTGAGAATCGTCATCATCACTCAACACCACAACCGGAGGTTGCTACGGGCTGGGGACACTTCAATCTTGTGAGTTCTTTAAAGGGAATAAATTTATATTGTTCCATTACAAGCTCTGGGATACATTTTTTGTTTTTTTGTTTTTGTTTTTTTTTTGTTTTTTCTGTTTTTACTAACATATTTGATTTATAGGTGGATGCTATCCCCAATCCCTCAAAAGAGCAACTGGTAGATGTTGTTCAGAGGCATTTCAAGTCACAGGTGTTTACAAATTTGTTTGCTGTTTCCTTTGATTCTTTTGGTTGAGCATTGTTTTTTTTATTAGATAGCATTATCCTGTTCTGAAAAATGCAATGACTTTTTTCCTGTCGTGAAGCAAATGGACGAGTTGCAAGTCATTGTCGGGTTTGTCCAGGTTGCAAAGAGACTCAAGACTGTATGCAAATGAAGTGGGGAAGAAATAGAGAGCTATGAATATGCTTTTCTATGCTAACAGATACTACTGGCACCTATATGTCCACTTCCCTCTTTAGTGATTTCTGTAACATATTTATCACTGGCTTGTCTATGTCTTTCATTTCCCCTAGTAGGTTAGTATTACTTTTTCCAAGTTATAGAGGTTCTTACTTTTTGGTAGCTTAGTTATATATGTAGATATATGTAAAATGATGACCGGACCTCTAAAGAAGCCCTTGTGGCTTTCTTTCTAAGGTTGGTTGAATGTATTGCTGACTCTGGGAAGTGGGTTTTTGAAATGTATATATATTTCCATATGTTATTACTTTGCATTTATATAGATGTCTTGCCATTTGCCATCCTTTGACTCCCAAGGGTTTCTTCATAGAGTGTAAAGTAGGGATGGCCAATTGTGTTTTTGGGTCATGCTCGTGTCGTGTCATGATTATTCGACTATATAAGTTGATCCCAACCTAACTCGTTAAGTTAAACGTGTTAAACTTTCACATTTTAATTGAATCTATTTAGAGAATGGGTCGTGTTGTGTCATTCATTTTGATCCGTTTAATAATTAGAAATAGGCCAATAGGACACAATTCATTTAAATCTGTTTCATGTAAATTGGTTGAATTAACACAACTCATTTGGCTTTATTAACATAATTTCATATAAAAGTTTAAATCTATATTTATTAATAGCCACAATATCTTAAAAAAATATTATCTACTAACAAAAAATATAAGTATTTTTAAAATTTTAACATATAATAAAACTAATATTACAAACCTTACAATAACAAATATGAGTATAGATTTAAAATTATAATCTCAATGATAAAAATATAAGCATATTGAAAATACTATTATTATAACTCAACAATAATAAAATTTAAGTTTTGAAATAAAATCTAAACGGTGGATTTCGGGTTAAGCAGGATGACCTGTTTATAAATCGTGTCTTAACGGGTCAATCCATTTTCATCTGAACCCATTAATATCAAACTCAAATCTGCTAATTTTGTATCGCGTTTGTGTTAGATTCACGGGTCGTATCATATATTTTTACTCCTAAAATTGTATTCCCCGCAATCCCTTTATTGAGATGAACTTTAGTGTCTGTAACCCTGCATATGATACAGTGAATTTGAGATTGCTGTTTTGGGTCAAGTATGAGTGGCTAGCAGGCTAAGTTTCCTCTCTCACCTACTGTGAGTGGAGGTGCTCTCTCTCGCCTAGTGCGAGTACGGTTCTTTCCTTGTGTATCTTTCTGAAGAACTTTTCCTTAACGGTGGACGGTGAGTGGAATGGCAGACGACCTGGAAGGACTGTATGGCCGCATGTCCTTAACGGAATCTGAGGAAGATGTGGTGTTTGTTGATGAAGTGGTGGTTCGTGATACCATCTACAGGCGTGAAAAATGCTTGATAATCCAGTTGCTGACTATGAAACATTACAGTAAGGAAGCATTGAAGCAGATGCTGCGAAGGATCTGGAGACCGGTAAAATCGATGCGTATTCAGAATCTTGGGTCCAAATTCCTTATTGCTAAGTTTGAGGAAATAAAGGATAAAGAGAGAGTGATTTGAGATGGACCCTGGACATTTGACAAACAGCTGGTGCTGGTGAAAGATTTTGATGGGGCGCAACAAACCCAATTGTTGCAACTGTCCGAGGCGTTATTTTGGGTCCGCATCCACGACTTGCCATTGATGGCCTGAAGCGAGGCGGTTGGAAAATTGATTGGGAGTGCGCTGGGAGCCATAGAAGACATGGATTTAATCGAGGGTGAACTTGCATAGGGTGAGTTCATGCGGATTCGAGTTCGCTTGGACATAACGAAACCGCTACTAAGGGGCAAGAAGCTGTGCATTGTCTCTAGTGTTCCATATTGGGTAAGATTTACTTAAGAAAAACTACTGGATTTCTGTTACGGATGTGGGAGAATTGGCCACTCTCAGCCGGACTGTGACCAACAGAATGATCTGGACCCAAAACAGAGCCCCCTTCCCTATGGCGATTGGTTGCAGGGAGTGGGTCGCGGGGGAAAACCAACAGCATCGGGGCGACCCCAACAGGCGGAAGTACACCGTGATAAGCGCACGGATGGGGAATCTACTACTGGTCCGGTAGAAACTAATGCTCCGATAGTTGCTGAGGGAGAAAGGCATGAAGGAGGCGGCCTGGGTCTCGACAGAATGGAAGCAGCACCAGAAGAGGAAAGGGATGAAGTCATGGCCGGGCTAAGGATGGTGTGAATGTGGGCCTTTCTAGGTGCTTGAGCGTAAAGGACATGGAGGCTTCTAACCGGGTTGGTGACCAGGCCGAGGGGCTGAGTGCAAAAGGCCTGGAGACTCCAAACTGCATATGGAACAAAGCCCGGCCCCTGCAACTAACGGGTAAGTCTACAGGAAAATGGAAGAGGAAAAACCCAGGGGGTCATGTTACGAGGAACTCGGTGCTAAATGGTGAGACCGTAGTGGAGAGGAAGGCATCCCCATCGATAGAGGTCTCGCCGGCCGGGGGAAAAAAGCAGAAATGAGGTGCCCTCCCGCAGGATGGTGGTGACCAGCTCCATGAAGTCCGAATTGAGGTATTGGCAGCGGCTGATGTTCAGCCCTGCCAGCAGCCATGAAAACCCTGGTTTGGAATTCCCGTGGGGTTGGGAACCCATAGGGAATTCGAGCTCTACGTGATCTAATCACGAAAGAAGAACCCAGTTTGGTTTTCCTCCAGGAAACCAAGCTTAAAGCGAGTGCTATGGAACGCTGTAAGTATAAGTTACATTTCCAAAATTGCTTTACAGTTGATTGTAGGGGTAGAAGTGGAGGGTTAGCCTTATTGTGGACAGGGGACTTATGTGTTTGTATTCAATCTTACTCTATAAACCATGTTGATGCTTTGATTAAAGAGGAGGGTAAGCCGGAATGGAGGTTCACGGGTGTGTATGGAAACCCAGAGGTGGGTAATCGATACATGACCTGGGACTTAATTAGGCGGGTAAGTACTAGGGTGGATGGCCCGTGGCTTTTAGGAGGGGATTTTAATGAAATTTTGCACCTCAATGAAAAAAGAGGGGGCAGACCACGACCATGCGCCCAAATGGAAGCTTTTAAACAAGTTTTGAGTGACTGCCTGTTACGTGATTTGGGGTTTGTAGGACCAAAGTTCACCTGGTGTAATGGTAGAGAAGGGAATCAAGTTGTTTCGGAAAGGCTAGACAGATTGGTAGGGAATAATCAGCTGCGCATGTTATTTCCCCAATATAAAATCAGGCATGGTGTGGCTGCCCATTCTGATCATTTACCCGTATGGTTTGATTCTGAAGCTATGGAGGTTAGGAAAAGATCCCCAAAACAATTTCGTTTCGAGGCAATGTGGGTAGGGGATGAAAACTGTGCTCAGATTATTGACCAAACGTGGAACAATGGGGAACACCGGGGTAGCATGATTGATGTAATAAAGGCTCTAAAAAAGTGTGGAGAGCACCTCACCACATGGAATAAGCAATTCTTTGGGAATGTTTTTAAAAAGGTTGATAATGATAGGAGAGAATTACAACAAGAACAAAATAGAGATGACATGGATCCGACTAGACTAAGTGTGGGTAAAGCTAGACAAGAGCTGCAGCTATGGCTTGAGAGGGAGGAGACCATGTGGAAGCAAAGATCCCGGGTCTCTTGGCTTCAAGAGGGGGACCAAAATACTCGGTTCTTTCATGCCCAAGCAAATGGTAGAAGGCGGAGAAACTCTATCAAAGGCTTGAAAGATGCCGAGGGAGTTATAAGGGAAGGGGCCATGAGAGATAGACTCATTGTAGATTTCTTCCAGGAGCTGTTCACGTCTTCCCCGCAGCTGCACCAAGACGAAGTCATGGCTTGCATACCTCGAAAAGTGACACCTGAAATGAATGAAGAATTGACAAAGCCTTACCATGCGGATGAAGTTAAGCTTGCCCTCCAGCAGATGCACCCCACAAAGGCCCCGGGTCCGGATGGTATGTCTCCTCTCTTTTTCCAAAAATACTGGCATATTGTGGGTAATGCTGTAACTGATGCTGTTTTACAGTCTTTAAATGATGGTGTTTTCCCTAGTGACCTAAACCATACACTCATTAGTCTTATTCCAAAGAAAAAAAAAACTGTGAGCTAGTTTCTGATTATCGCCCCATTAGTCTATGTAATGTGGTGTTCAAACTAATCTCCAAGGTAATAGTGAATAGACTAAACCATCATTTACCTAAGATTATTTCAGATTCCCAATGTGCTTTTGTCAAGGGTAGATTGATTTCTGATAATGTACTTATTGCATATGAGTTGGTTAACTACCTGAGGCACAAAAGGTATGGGAAAAAAGGGTACATGTCCCTTAAATTGGATATGAGCAAGGCTTACGACCGGGTGGAGTGGAGTTTCCTAGAAAAAATTATGCTCAAATTGGGCTTTGCTGAAGCTGTTGTACAGCTGATTATGAAATGCGTGACAACCGTCTCTTTCTCTATTTTGATTAATGGTGAGGCACACGGTCCTATTGTTCCCACTAGAGGGATTAGGCAGGGGGACCCTCTGTCCCCTTACCTTTTCCTCTTATGCTCGGAAGGACTCACTGCACTGCTAAAGGAAGCTGAAAGCAAACAGCTTGTGAGGGGTGTGAAGCTCTGTTGAGGAGCCCCTGTGGTGAGCCATTTGTTGTTTGCGGATGACAGTATCATTTTCTGCAAAGCTGACACACAAACCACTAGGAATATCCAAGGGGTGTTGCAAAAGTATGATGAGGCATTGGGACAAAAAGTGAATAAAGAAAAAACTACTGTAGTCTTCTCAAAGAATGTGGAAGTGGTGCAACAGAGAGAATTGCTGAACTTGTGGGGGGTTAGAACCTTCCAACAATATGACAAGTACCTTGGTTTGCCAAATCTGGTTGGGAAATCAAAAACTCTTGCCTTTGCTGAAATAAAAAAGCGAGTGTGGAATAAATTGCAAAGTTGGAAAGAGAAATTATTGTCACAAGGGGGAAGAGAAATCCTTATTAAAGCTGTAGCTTTATTGATCCCCACTTATGCCATGTCATGTTTTAAGCTCCCTTTGACCTTATGCCATGAATTGGAAGGATTGATGTCAAGATTTTGGTGGGGCCAAAAAGGAAATGAAAACAAGATGCATTGGTTAAGTTGGAGAAAGCTGTTTGTTTCAAAATTCAGAGGGGGAATGGGGTTTAAAAATCTGCACTCCTTCAACTTGGCTTTATTGGCTAAGCAAGGATGGAGGCTATTACAGAATGAAGGGTCCTTATTGCATAGGATATATAAAGCTAAATATTTCCCAACTAGTTCTTTCTTCCAATCGAAGTTGGGACTGCATCCCTCCTATGCATGGAGAGGGATTTTTGAGGCAAAGAAATGGTTAAGAGAGGGTTGTAGATGGCGTGTAGGGTCTGGTGCATCTATTTCCATTTGGAAAGACTATTGGGTCCCTGGTTTCAGAGAACTGAACAGAAATATAGAGGCTAGGCTGCCAGAATGCCAAGAGGATGCAACTGTGGATAGGCTTATCACCCAAGATACAAGAATGTGGCGGATTGATATTGTTAGAGCTCTCTTTAATCCAATGGTAGCTGATGAAATCCTCAAGATTAGAGTGCCTTTTGAGCCCTATGAAGACAAATGGATATGGACAGAGGAAGCGAATGGCTGTTTTAAGGTAAAGAGTGCCTATAGGCTATTCCAGGCAATTAATTTGAGGGAAGTGGCAGAAACTTCCAATCGGGTCCAAGAAAACTACATGTGGAAGAGCTTATGGAAAATGCATGTGCCTCAAAAGATCAAGAACTTTGCATGGCGTGCTTGCAAAAATATTCTCCCTACCCTCACAAACTTGAGATACTGAAACATTATAGTGGAAGAAGGCTGCAGTTTTTGTGGGGAATGGGAGGAGGATGTTAACCATGCTTTGTTGTTTTACCCTCAAATAGCAGAAACATGGAGACACCTCGGACCAGCAGGTTTACGGCTCCAACGACAGCAAAGTTTCAAGGAAAATGTGAAGATCGTACTGGACAATGGTACTGATGCTGACTGTACTCTCTTCTTTGTATTATGTTGGGGTATGTGGTATAGAAGGAACAAACTTAAGATGGAAGGGGAGAGGGTAACGCCTAATGCAGCAGCTAACATGGCAATGTCCCTGCACAAGTCCTTCTCTGAAATAAAAAATGTAAATGCAGCTGTTGCAAGGAAATCATACAGGTGGAAACCTCCACCACCCGAGTTCCTAAAACTAAATGTGGATGGGGCAACTTTCACAGAGTATAGAAAGGCCGGCATTGGCTTGATCCTGCGTGACAGCTCTGGCATGGTTGTGATGGCAGTAACAATTTTAGAGATGGAAGTGAATGACCCATCCACCATCGAGCTGTTAGCCATACTGAGGGGTTTGCAAATGTTAATGGTAGAATCTGATTGCTTAATGCTTGTTAATGAACTGCAATCCTCACAGGCACCATCATCGACAAATGGTAATCTAGTTATGGAAGTAAAAAATCTGATGAGTTGTTTTGATGAAGTACTTTTTGAGCATGTAAACAGAACGTGTAATGGAGTGGCTTATGTTTTAGCTAGGTATGCTTGGAACGTGTCTGATGTTCAGATGTGGTGGGGTTCAGTCCCACCTTTTCCTGGTCAAGCCTTATGGTTTGATCATGCTGATTTGTAACTCGTTTTGATATGAATGAAGTTTTACTCCGCTTATCAAAAAGGTTTGAGTGGCTAGCCTTTTGAATAATGTAGGACTCGGGTGAGGATTTTCTTCAATTTTACACAATATATAGACTTTGTTGTAAATAAGGCCAGGTTCAAAGTGATCTTTTGGTTTCAATAAAGGAAAATGATAGCCAGTCGCCCAACTTATACCGCCGGTTTGACTGCTCGGTTTTTTCTATTTAATAATTAAGAAGGTAATTATTAATAAATTTATGTACTTTTTTTCTTAATAATAAAAGATGTTAAAAAATAGATAAAAGAAAAATAATTAAAATAAAAGTTCCAAATAGACCAGCAGCGTCCTTCAACAGAAGGGCATCACTTTCATTGCTTTGTCTCTTGCTTTCTTTCTAGATCATTAGACAGGTTTGTCACTGACTTGTTTGAAACAAAGCTGAAATATTCGGAATTAATTAAGGTTCATTCCTTTAGCAGCAGCAACTTTAGACATGTCCAAGGAAAAAGAAAAAGAATAAAAAAAAGAGAACTCTTGACTTGTGGTTGCTTACCAAAAAATAAATAAAAATCTGAACTTTAAACAAAGGGTATCATAATTCTAGTTTATACTTTATATATAAATATAATTCTTAATTTACCATAAAACATCATATAAATTAGGGAAATATTACAATCATGAATAGATTTTAGAAAAATAAACTCATAACTTGACTTTATATGATAAGATAGATCTGTCTTAAAATAAAAATAATTTTACAATATAATATTTTAGATCAAATTATATTTTTGTGTAATCTCTTTGTGACTAAAGATGTGATAGGCGGGAAGTACTATATCAATTATATTTCAAAATTATTTCGAGATCGTCTCCTTATTAGACACCAGGGAAAGGATGTTTATGTTAAGTATATATATAGTCATCTTTATATATTTTATTAATATGATTTTTTAAAATAGTTATTTCATATAAAAAAAATACTATAATTAATCATATTGATATAGTGTATAAAAAATGTATAAAAATAAATGGTTTTTTGAAAGGGACGCAGCCTCTTGAACTGTCTGTTTCAATGTATCCTATCAAATCAATTGCACAAGATCTTTTCGCATCAAGAGGGGTCCCTTTTATTTATTATATATATCCTGTCGACCTCAGCCATGGACACTTCTCCACCCCCAAATGGAGAAAAGTAAAATTATTTATGGGCTTATTAACATAAAAGAAAAATTTAACATTTAACAAGGCATTTATTGGGGAGCAAAATGACAAAAATAAAGAAAAAAGGGATGAAAATTGAAAATGGGTCCACCATTTTTGGATGGTGGAGGATTGCATGGTTTTAAGTTAAACCATTTAATACACAGCTGCTATCATATCTGGAAGAGTAATTTCCAATTTATTTCAGTCCCTACCCCTAGTGCATTATTAGGTAGCATTTTATTATCAATAAAAGCAAATTCTTGTGGGGGCTATAATAATTAATAAATATATAATATTTTAAAAAAATTACATAAATAATAATAAATATTATAAAACTCATATATGATATTTACAGTTGTAGCATGTGCAAGTTTTGCACATTTCATTTGAAAAAAATATAAAAATTTGGGATCTATATAAAAAAATATTATTTTTTAATGGTGGATTATGTTTTTTTTTCAAAGAGAATACATGAGACTTGTAAACCTTAGAACTGTATCTAACATTACTCTTCCAGTTATCTAGTGCTAATATGGTTCTCTTGAACGACAAAAAGGAAAGTTGTACTTGATGCTCATGGTCTTCTATTCTCAACATGATCACAAGGCCACTATCTATGCCACCTTTCATGGACACCAAAACATTTTGTGATATATAGTTTCACAAGCTTGAATCACTATTTTTCAAATTAAAGAAATAAAATCTTTATACATCAAGATTTACTATATTGAAAATATTGTATATATATATATTAATTAATTCCATAAATACTAAATTGATAAAAATAGTTGGGATTTACAACTTTTATGTCCTAAATTATTGTAAGAGTTGTTCTAAAACATCCTCGTAATAATAGAGAGAAAAGATCCTTGACAAAAATATCGTAAAAATCGATATGTTTTATGCTAACTATAGAGCAATTTTGAAGAAATCGTTTGTTAATTATAGATAAAATTTAAGTAATCCCTTAAATAGAGAGTATATTAAGTTCAAAATCTCAAATCACGTAGGCCAAAAACAGGAAATTAGACCATAAAGCATTCTTCACGCCCCAAAAGTTGGAAGGTTTTGACCAAAAATCTATCAAAATTTGACTACTTTTCCACCCCAAATTTATCTTCTTGTTGACAAGAAAACATGTGGCCCTGCCTTATAATTTAGACACCTTTTTGCCTAAATAAATGTACTTTCCAATTTTCCATCCTTCTTGGCCTATAAATTGGATTGTCTTTTTCACATTCTTACAACCGTTTACAAATCATGGAGTTCTCTCAAACCCAAGTTTGGGGTGTTCTCCTCATGCTTTCATTTCTCTTTAGTTCATTTCAGCCTCTTTTCTCACACCCTACCGTTCAAGAGACTAATTATCTAACTGAGGACTTTCCGCAACGCCACGGCCTCAACCGGAAGATGCTTTCGCTTTCGCCTGAAGTGAAAGGGTTCTACTTCTACTCTCCACCACCACCTAGCGCTCTTGGAAATAGTCAATCTTCCCCGCCGAAGGCATTCTACTTCTACTCACCCCCACCTCCTAATCAGCCATAGGCAGAGGCTTTGAAAGAAGTCATGACCACACACCTTCTCCAAGGCATTTGGCTTCATATCACAATGTATGGCAGGGCTATAATACAAGAAAATAAGCAATATGATCTTAAATAATGTAAGGCTGACAGTGAGTAAAAAAAGCTTTTTATTTTCCTCCTCCTCCTTCTTTGTTCATCATTATGCTTAATTAAAAGGACACAAATTCTTGTACTGCATGCATCTGTTTCCAAATTAGGTTAAAGGACATCTAATCCTTTTGTGACGTTGTGCGTAGGATACAGTTTGTTTATCGTACGTAAAACGGCATGTCATTTACCTTGGAAACAAAGCCAGCATTACAATTTGTTTACATTTCTTAATTCCACCCCATTTAGATGACAGGTATTATACCTTGAAAATTGCTTGCCGTTCTTTCTCCAGACAGCTAGCATGCCATGCGTGATCTTTTTTTTTTTTTTTTTAGAAAAAACAAACTTTCATATAAAACCCTTTAAAAGGGACCACGATTACAAAGAGGTCCATAGACCAGCTCAACCGAATTCTCAGTTAGCATAAGAGATTCATTAGCTAGTAAGTGAGCATAGTGATTACCACTTCTCCTAACAAAAACCACAGACCAATGTCTTAAGCTAGAAAGAATCCCCTTAGTGTCAGATAAGATCATGCCCACACTATCCCACTTGTCGGTAGGGAGATTAATACCATTCACAACCTGTAAAGAATCCCCTTCAAAGATAGCAGAGTTGAAACCCATATCTTTGGCCAAAGAAACCACATGAAACACACCTATAGCTTCAGCCAACAGAGGTTTAGGAGAGCAAGAAATGGGGAGCTTTTTGGTGATCATAACATTACCTACATGGTCCCGAGCCACCAGGCCTATGCCAATTCTATTATTAGGAACATCCACAGCTGCATTCCAGTTAATCTTCATGACATCAGTTGGACGAGGAGACCATACGGATACTTGAGAGTGGACCCCTTGAGTCTTAGTCTTTCTGTTCTCTTGGGCAGTCTTGTACTCTGCCAAGGATTGGGCAGCCTGATTCACTAACAAGTTTGGATGCACAAAGGACCCCTCGAAGATCATCTTGTGTCTTCTAGACCAAATGCTCCTGGCTATAACAGAAAACTGTTTCATTAAGCTTTGGTCACACTGATTAGAAAGGCCCTCGAAAAGCTCTTTGAAATTGGCTTTCCTCAAAGAACTTTTTTGAAACACAATATGGCCTTGACTCCAAACATCCATAGCTGAACTACAATCCCACAGGGCATGAGTGGTGGATTCCTCTTCCCTGCAGCAAATGGGGCAGATAGAGGAGGCTACTATCTTCTTCTTTGTTAGGTTGAGCATGGTTGGAAGAGATTCTAGGCAAGCCCTCCAAATGAAGACCTTAGTAGCATTAGGGATCTGCAGCTTCCAACATCCAGTCCAATCACCCTTGTTCTGCAAACATCTAGAGGACTGTCCTTTGAGTTGTTCAATGGACTCTTTCTGCAAATGATAGGCACTCTTGACTGAGAAAAATCCATCTTTGGTGCCCAACTAGATAAGTCTATCATTGGCACTAGAAAAGCTGATGGGAATTCTTTGGATTAAAGAAGCTGTATCAAGCCCAAACACATAAGTGATTAAACCTCTATCCCATTGCTTAGTCTCATTGTTAATGAGTCTTGCCACCACTTCATTCTCATTAAAAAAGTGGACAGGGTTCTGAATTTTATAACTAGAATGTTGGGGCAACCATCTATCTTTCCAAATTTTGGTACTTAGGCCATTACCAATGCGCCATAAAGACCAACCATGCGTGATCTTTGGTTGAAACGACAGACTAAAATTATGTATATGAAGGCAAAACTGCCAACAAAATGGGTATTGAGTGTGACACACACGGTCTTAATGCGAAAAGGCGGGATTTGTTTAATTTTAGTCAACCTTCATTTGGTTATGGGCTTCTATTACTCAATATGGGCTTTTGAATGGGCTTATAATCCTTACACATGATCTTGTATTAACATTTTTCAAACTGCTAAAACCATCACTTATTTTTCAATTTACTACCTAAACTTCAAAAAGTAGCTCTATGTTTTAGTTTGCATCATAGACTACTGCGAAGAAAGAATAAATTTTTATGGCTGTCCATGACTCGCTAGTCAAGGGTTGTCTCTGAGATTGGGCCCACTATAATCAATTCTGTTTTTGCTCAATACTGGAGGAACATTCATTAATTTCAAGATACAGCTAGCAGCCCAACAAGTTGTATACAGATTCGAAAATGCTGAGCTTACCGTTACTTCCATCACTATATTCTATCGTTGTGATTTTTTTTATTTTTTTTATTATTTTTTTTTACTTAATGATTAAGTAAATATTTTTTAATAATATTCTGATTTTTATTATTTTTTTTAAAATATTTAAATATATTAAAAAAATACATGTAAATAAATACAAAAAAATAAAAAAATTTTAAACTACTAGCGGGAACCCCAACGGGAGCTCCCAACGGTGTGCGTAGCACCGCCCATACAGATTATATGCATTGGACTTGAAAATGGGAACACAGTAAAACATGGGAGCATAAATCTTATGGCTGTTGTACAAATATTTCATTTATTTATTTATAATTTTTTAAAAATATTTAAATATTTTTAAAAGATAAAAAATATATTAATATATTAATAATCATTTCTTTAACTATTAAATTTTAGAAAAACTAAATATATGAACGATTAAAACGACGGACATGCTAAAAAGGCTTTCTAGTTTGTGACCTCACACGTCACACCTCATAAAGGTCCACGGGGGCAGCACTACAGCTGGCTATCTCAATCACTACACATGGATTCAGTTCGACGACATTATTATTGAGAACAACTTCAACCTCAGCCATGTCAGCTATGCAACTCCCCCCTTCTAGCGAGATTGAGAGATCCGCTCAATCATCATAGAAATTCATGAGATTCTATCATTTCTTTTAATTGTTTTATTTTATTTTTTTGATTTTAGTCGATTTATAAATTCATTTTTATGAAATTATTTATTTCTTGGTGATTAAAACATTTCTCAATAATTAATTAAATTAGAAGTATTTTCTGAGTTATTCTTTTGATATGAATGGGATCATGCTTATTCATCCACTTCTCCTCTTTATTCCAATTAAGAACAAAAAAACTTCGATCAAGTAATATTATTGAGATCATGGGTACAAGAAAAAGGGACCACTTCTCCTCTTTATTATCAAGTAATCAAGTACCATATCACTATAAAAAAAGGAGTATTTGCGGCTAAATTATTTTCGTATTTTTAAAAATAGCCGCAAAAAGAAAACATGTAATTCGTTTTTAATTGAAGAGGTTGCTAATATTTTACGCAACTGGTGCCAAAAATTTATACGAATGGTTATTAAACTTTTGCGACGTAATTTTAAGTTCTTGCGTCTAAATTAGAGCGATTCAAAAGACAATTTATCTGCGGCTTATAGTACGCAAAGATCAATTGGCTTATAAATTAGGATGAGGAAACGTGGGGATCAGAACATCCAACTGATCTGTCCCCAACATTTCTGTGGATTGAATTATTGATCTTTAAACCCGCTTACGATCAGTTTCATTTTCTTTTCTTTAAGCTTTCCCTTTCTTCATCTTTTTCTTTTGAAGACATGACTAGTGCAAAGTTATCGTACTTTAATTATGTATATTGGTCAAGACAACTGCTTGCATGCAGCTTTTGGTGGGCACCTATGCATATTAATCAAAGTCTCCACCATTTTCAATCGTCCAAAACTCCATGCATTAATTATCGTGACCTTGCTTACTACTACCTCTCCATAATTGATTAATCCATCCCACGCATGAAGTCATTTCTTCCAGTCAAAGATTCATTTCAAATTCCACATTATATATATAATGTGGGATACCTTTATATAGTTCAATCAATCAGCCACTAGGAGACCTATCTTTTTAGGGTTTCTTTATCTATCATTATATGCCTTTTAATACCCCCACAATGAACCATTTACAAAGTTTACCCATAATCAGACATGGTCTGTGAAGATCAGATCATTAAGGTTCTTCGATCCTAAACAAAATTTTATAGTAGTCAATGCAGTGAGCTTTTTGATGTTGTGCTCTTCTCTTTTCCTCATTCATGGGCAAATGGAGTTTTAGCCCCACACTGCAACATTACAATATAAGAAACTAGTCGCCCATTATTTTCTGGAAAAAGCTTTGCGTTTGATGAGAGAAAAGCTAAAGATATCTATGTATAGAGCTGAAAGGATTGGCCATCTTTCTGATCTATTCCCGCTTTTATGTAGTAAGTTTACAGCTAGCTATTTTTTCTCCTTTGGAAGATGGATTTTCATGGCCAGTTGCAACTGATTCTTGTTATAATCAATATAGGACCGGACCCTATATAGAGCTTATTTCAGTCAAAGTTTCATCTGATGTAATGGCAACATATATGTCCAGACAGGCAAAAAGTAAAAGGAAAAAGTAGTAAAGTTGCATGATTATGATTTCTTGTATCTATGAACGAGTGCAACAGTGATATTTCCATGTAATCGATGGCAAATGGGGGAACTGATCAATTCACGTATTACAAGAAAATTATTTATTTGTGACTTGTCATTTTCAATCTGCCAAAATAAGTTTATTTTGATCAGAAATAGCCATTTTCATAGAAAATAACTCGTCAAAAATGTTTATTTTTCTTGTATACATTTAATGATCGAATCCATGTATAGCCACTACATCGATCATGACCTGTATTGCTATTTTCGAAGAGGTGTCATCTCTTCAAGAAATTTGGTTGAATAAATACCGCAGTATGGTGGTTCAATGGTCCTTGATCAGTTACTCTTAAGTGTATTGATATGTACTAGCTATTGGGTTAATATCTGAATATAAATTCACTTTAGATAATCAGTATTAACCGCCTAAAGATTAATTAGTGCGCCTAGTGAAACTGAAGTATAACTTATGTCTCAAACTCAACTTGAGACAGTGCCTGTGACTTCTTATAGTGTAAGCCCCTCTTGTCTGTTCCTGCAGATAGCGTGCATATGGTGCTACCAAGTTCACGCGCTCCTAAATAATAAAGCATCTTTGGCTAAAGAGAAATGCTATAGCTCCTGAATTCAGGAGTTTTTTCTTATTTTTTTTTTTTTGTGCCGAATGCTTTTTTCTTCCATTTTTATTTCTTTTAACTTAGTGATTAAGTAAATTTTTTTAAGTGATGGTGTATTTTTTAAAAATATTTAAGAATATAAAAAAAAAAGAATAAAAAGATTAAAAAAAAGTGCATTCTGTGAGAATTTTCAGGATCTTTATTCGGTACCTGTAGCATCACTCTTGGCTAAACCCTCCTACACTTTTTATATATAAAAATGCTGGTGATAGATCATGTTTTATCACTAATAGATCTCCTTAAATGAAATGACACTTTCTTCTTCATAAGAACCGGGTGAAAAGGGACTTAGGTTACAATATTGTAAAATGCATTTGATATATTTATATATTGTTAGGGCTAAATATAAATAAAATTAGTTAATGTGGTTAGCCCTAAAACTCAAATTACTCTACATGTTTTTTTATTAAAAATCTTATTACTCCCCGAGGTTGTAAGAATATTGATCAAATTAGTCCCTCTGTGAGATTAATTCCATTGGAAACTGCTAATATACTTCATGAGTTTGTCCCCCATTTTGACCGTTTATGTATTTATTTATTTTTTATTTTTTTTCTTTACTTAATTGTCAAGAAAGTGATTTTTAGAATATTGATATATTTTTCTTATTTTTAAAAAATATAAAAAAAAATAAAAAAATAAAAATTAAGTAGAAATTATATGAATGGACACGCTAAGAGGTCGAAGCTGAGTGACACACTAGCATCATCCAATTCCACTTATATATCATTAAAAATGACTGAAATATTGTTTGATATGCACAAGCATGTGTACTGTGTTACTACTTGTATAAAAACTTAAAAATGAAGTATAAAAAAATCCGGAGAATTTTTAAAAACTAAAAAATAAAACTTGAAAAAAAAATAAAAAAAAATGTTAAACTAGAAAAAACCAAACTACAATGATACAAAATTACACACACACACACACACACAATAAGTTAGTACCTCGATCTTGGACCTCATGTAAGGGGTGTTCATGGTGGTGCGGCAACCTTTGACGACGAGGTAATTAGAAGAGGAGGGTCTCCACGGTCCCCTCGTGCCACTGATCTGCTGACCATCCCTTGGGTAGATCGAGCAGTAACATTTCCAAACAGATAATTAATTGAAATTCTCCGAGCCCTTTATGATGGCTTTTCCCCAAGTACCTGTTAACCCTTAATTTGCTTTTCCATCAATAACAATTAGGGCATGTTTGGATAATAAGATGAGATAAAATTTCTATGAAGAGTAGTTAAATGGTTTGTAAATATAATAGTGAAATTGTTTGAGTTAAATTAAATATTTTATTGAGTTTTGAAAAAATAGAGAGAAAAATTTGAATTTTTTTTTATAATATTAAAAAATAGTTTGAATATTATTTTTATTTTAGAATTTGAAAAAATTGTATTATTTGTTGTACGTGTTTTGTTTGAAAGTTTAAGAAAGTTATAAAAATTATGTAACGATTAGATAAAAAATTGAAGATTTGAAATTAAAAAGTATTTTGTATTTGAGTGATGCTTGGGAAGAGAATTATAAAAAGTTTGGAGATGAGATAGATGTTCTCAATTCATCTTAATTATTTCCTAAACATGCATGACCTTAATTTATTTATGTTGTAAGGGGAATAGGCCCGAGGCCCAATAGCCTGTTCTAGAACTCCCCGGTGACCCTAGACCAAAGTGAGTTGGGAAGCTAGCAGTGGCCTGGGGTTGAGGCCCGACTGATGGTGCGCACGGGGACCCCGAAAGGGAGGGACACAACCTACCCCCGTAACCTCCCTACCTTTCAGAAGCGCCCTCGGGGTAGGGCCCTAGGTTGACCAAGAAGCCCACTACGGGCCCAGATCACCTTAGGCCATGTTAGGGAGCCAAGGCTTGATAAAAGGTACACGGATAGGTGACCAGGCAGGGCGCTAGCGGTGAGACATGCCAGTCATAGGCGCACCCAGCCAGAGACATGTCGCATTTAAGGCGTGCTGGGAGGCCTGAACATGCGATGGTGTACCCTTGGGACGATGCAACTTTGGCATGGCACTGCGCCGCAATAACAGAGGCGAATAGGAGTGATTTGATGGAGGTGAGGTTGGTAGAGATGGAGGTGATAATAAAAAAGTTAATCGAGGAAACGGAAACATTACGCCAGGAGAATGTGGCACTGCGGCAGGCCAATGAGCAGCTGGTGGGAGGAGACAAATCAAGTGACAACAAACATGTTGATTCGCAACGCGTCTAGGCAAGTGCAGCGGTAGATGAAGAGAGGTGCTGAACGCACCTCATGCTGTGGGAGCTAGGTGACAAGTACGCGAAAAGAACCAAATGGGTAGGTGCACCTTCCACCATCGACCAGCTACTCTATAGCATGGACTTGCCCTATAGCGCTAGGGTCATGGCGGTTCCCCTTCGGCCAAAGTTCAAAGTCCTCCAGATAGAGCTATACGACGAGACCAAAGACCCCTTAGAGCACCTGGACACGTTTAAGGCCCACATGACCTTGCACGGCTTCCCTAGGGAGGCAGCCCAAGCTTGGTTTGGATCCCTGCCATCTGAGAGCATAGGGAACTTTGACGAGCTAACGTGACTTCTCATGACACAGTTCATGGCAAGCTAGAAGAGAAGATGACCAGCCGCGTACCTCCTAACAGTGAAGCAGAGAGACAACGAGAATCTGAAGTCATATCTCACCCGCTTCAATCGGGAGCGAATGTCCACTGACGATTAGGATGAGAAGATCACTTTGGCGGCCCTCTTAGGTGGAATCTAGCCCAAGAACCTCTTCATGACGGAAATAGCCCGGCGGATGCCAAACCCTGAGAGAGTTTATGGACTATGTGGATCAGTTTATTAATGTAGAGGACACATTGGAGGCCTTGACTGCCCCACGACAATTTGAGGTGGAACAGGCAGACCTCAGGGCGGCTGGGTTGAAAGGGAACCGTGGGCGCAAGGGAGGAAAGAAAGGAACCGTTGAGTCAAGAAAGAAGGGTGAAGCCTCCGTGCGGCAGCGAAACAGCCTGTGAAGGAGCCCAGGTCAAGAAACAAGGGGAGGTCAGTACTGCAACTACCACATAACTGATCAACACAGTGCGGATGATTGTTATGCCTTGAGGAGAAGGTGAGAAGAGGACCTACAGAGCCAAGGGCGTTGGTCCAAGGACCATTAAGAATGGTATCAAGACACCTGACGCAGAACTAGCCCAAACGCATGACAGGGAAGGGGGCTCGAAGGAGTCCACCCTGTAGGAGCCCTTTGAGGGTGGAAGGGCCGATTGGATAAATTTGCACGATCGTAGGAGGAGGGATCACCTTGTCGGCTTGGAGGGCACACGCTTGCAGACCATGCTACAAGGAGGTCTTCACTACAGGCAGGCCCCACCTAAGACCCAATGGACAGCCAGGGGAATCACAATAAGCTTCAATGAGAGGGATGAGGAGGGAATCTTCCACCCGCATGATGATGCGTTAGTGGTAACGATGCATATAGAAAATTTCACCACCTGAAAGATTCTTGTTGACAATGGAAGCTCGGTGGACATCATTTTTTAGGAAGCGTTTGTCAGGATAGGAATCAGCCCCAACCGGTTGCGCTTGGCCCCTGTACCGTTCAAAGGCTTCACAAGTGATATAGTGCAGCTTATGGGAGTAGTCGCGCTGTCCGTCTTGGCCGCTAAAGCCCCATGAACCGCAGCTACCATGGCAAATTTCCTGGTCGTCAAGGCTTCATCCTCATACAACGCGATACTGGGATGTCCCACCCTGAACAGTCTGAGGCAAGCCAGTGATAGGAGTGAATCGTTCGGATAGGCACAAAGATGGTTCCAGGACTAAGTCAAGCATTGAAAAGCCTCCTTACCAAGCACCAAGACGTATTTGCTCTGAGCCACGAGGAGATGCCGGGGATAGATAACTCAGTCATCGAACATTGGCTCTGCGTCTACCCAGCGGCCCAAAAAATTAAACAGAAGCGATGAAGCTTCAGTGCTAAAAAGTACATAGTCATAGTAGAAGAAATGGATTGCCTCTTGGCGGTGGGGCTCATTTGGGAGGTGTACTACCCGGAATGGCTCTCCAATGTAGTCCTTGTGAAGAAATCAAATGGAAAGTGGCAGATGTGTGTCAACTTCACCGACTTGAGCAAAGTATGCCCAAAGGATAGCTTTCCCTTGCCTCGTATTGATCTTATTGTAGCCTTGATTGTGGGGCACCCCCTCCTCAGTTGCATGGATGTGTACGTCGGATACAACCAAATTAGGATAGGCCCAACCGACGAAGAGA
This sequence comes from Carya cathayensis, assembly GCA_011037825.1. Taxonomy (NCBI): domain Eukaryota; kingdom Viridiplantae; phylum Streptophyta; class Magnoliopsida; order Fagales; family Juglandaceae; genus Carya; species Carya cathayensis. Next base: position 180,871 of record QGSO01000393.1, on the reverse strand, counting down.
AGATGGCCTTTGTTACAGATTGGGGACTGTACTGTTACAAGGCCATGCCATTTGGTCGCAAGAAAGCTAGGGCCACCTACCAGCGGCTGGTCAACCGTATGTTCAAGTAGCAGATTAGTTCGAACATGGAGGAGTATGTGACTTGGTGGTAAAGAGAAAGAAGGTGGAACTACACTTGACAAACCTCCAAGAGGCCTTCGTTATTCTCTGATGATACCAAATGAAGCTTAACCAGGCAAAGTGTGCGTTTGGGGTCATGTCGGGACATCTCAAAGAGAGGGATCAAAGCTAATCTTGATGAGGCAATAATAGGAATGCTCTCTCCTCGCAACCTCCATAAGGTACAAAGACTGGCCGATAGGGTAGCAGCCCTCAACTGCTTTATTGCCCGATCGACCGACTGGTGCCTCCCTTTCTTCAAGGTTTTAAGGAAGGCTCAGAAATGAGACGCAACCTACGAAAAAGTTTTCTCTGACTTAAATTAATATCTGGCTCACCCTACACTACTTAGCCAAATGGAACTTAGAGAGGACCTAACCGTTTATCTAGCCGTGTCTTTACATGTGGCCTTCACGGTACTGGTTCGAGACACAAAGGAGGGACAGAGGCCTATCTACTACACAAGTTGAGTTTTCTAGGGAGCAAAAGCCAGATACCCTCGGATGAAAATATTGGTATTCACATTGGTAGTTGTAGCAAGGAGACTGAGGCCTTACTTCCACTGAAGGTGTTGACTGATGTGCCCCTCAAAAGGATCCTGTAGAAGCCAGACACATTAGGTCGACTCGCTAAATGGGCAATCGAGCTTAGCAAGTTCTACATCGAGTCCCGACTCCCCATTGGGATCAAAGGACAAGTGTTGGCAGACTTTGTTGTAGAATTCACCAGCTTCCTGGAAGAAATGCAAATGACACCCCTGAGAAAGCCTTGGCAAGTCTATTTGGACGGCTCGTCCTGTTGGGTTGGTGGGGGTGTAGGGGTGTACATAGTGATGGAATAAGGGGAGGAACACAACTACGCGGCCAAACTAGCCTTCAAAGTGACCAACAATGAGGCTAAATATGAGGTGCTCTTGTTGGGAATGGCGGTAGCCTGACTGTTGGGAGCAGAGGAACTAGAGGTAAGGGTTGACTCCCAAGTGGTTGTCAATCAAGTTCTGGGATAGTTTGCCATGAAGGGGGAAAAGTTCAAAAAATACCTCCAACTTGTCTGCAACGAGCACAACCAGTTTTGCCACTTCAGTATTCAGCAAGTCCCAAGGGGGGAGAACCAAAAGGCAGACAGACTTGTAAAAGCCACCTCAGGACAGGAGAAGATCCCCCTTTCAGCATAGACTGTTCAGAACCATCGACACCTCGGTCATTGGAATCTAGCAACTAGGGATCCAAGCAGTGTCCCCTGAATGGGCAACGGATATCAAGAACTTGCAGGAAGGCAAGCTCCCTAGTGATGTGGAAGAAGCTTGGAAGGTCAGAAACAGAACATGCTGATTCACCCTGATAGATGGGATCCTATACAAAAAAGGCTTCTTCAAGGCCCTCCTCAGGTGATTGTCCCCCGACGAGGTGCGATATGTGTTGGCAGAGATCCATGAAGGGGTATGCGAGAACCACATTGGAGGAAGGGCATTGGCAGTGGGAACCACATTGGAGGAAGGGCGTTGGCAGTGGTCACCCAAGCAGGGTACTATTGGCCTTATTCCCTCAGAGATGCTAAAATTTTTGTAAGGAAGTGCCAAGAACACGGGCCTGAGCCACGATTTCCCCTGAAGAATTAAAGTCGATCATCTCCCTTTGGCCCTTTGCCCAATGGGGCCTGGACCTAATCGGCCCATTCCCAATCGCTAGAGGAGGAGCCAAGTTTGTAATGGTGGCGGTCGACTACTTCACAAAATGGGTTGAAGTGGAGGCCCTCTTGTATCACCTCTCAGACTATCACAAAATTCTTTTGGAGGTCGGTAGTGTGCAAATTTGGCATACCATAAGCCTTCATGTTAGATAATGGAAACAATTCAACTACTTGCATTATCGGGACTGGTGTACAGAGCTCGGGAATCAAGGTAAAGTACTCATTGCTGGGACACCCGTAAGCAAATGATTAGGCCGAGGTGACTAACAGGACCCTCCTATTCGCTCTCAAGAAGAAGCTTGGAACGCACAAGGGAGCATGGTTTGATGAGCTATCAAGAGTTCTGTGGACATACCGAATGACCGTCCGAACCCCCACTTGAGAGACGTCTTTCGCCCTTACTGGAAGTGAGGTGGTAATCCCTGTAGAAGTCGAGATGCCTATGTATTGCATCCAAAATTTTTATGCCCCCTCCAACAATGAGAGATTGGCAGAAGAGCTAGACTTGCTAGAAGAAATGAGGGAAATGACCTCCATACGAACATCGAGTAACAAATGAAAGGTGAAACAATACTTTAACAAACGAGTTAGACCACACTCATTCAGAGTGGGAGACTTGGTGCTGAAGAAAACATGAGTCACTACCCACGAGGAAGGGAAGCTAGTGTCACAATGGGAGGGGCCTTACATGGTAGTCGCAAGCAACCATCTTGGCTCCTATCTTCTTAAAAGCAGTGAGGGACTCATAAAAAAGTCAAGTCCCTAGACTCGCAAAGAAGTTGAGTCCGTAGACTCGCTGCGGGGTAAGGTCAAGTCTGCTAGACTTACCGACCCCTCGTCCAACAAAGTTGAGTCCCTAGACTCGCTGCAGGGTAAGGTTAGGTCTGCTACACTTACCGATTCCTAGTCCAACGAAGTCGAGTCGATAGACTCGCAAAGAAGACAAGCCCCTAGAGTCGCTGTGGGGTAAGGTCAAGTTTGCTAGACTTACCAACCCCCTGTCCAACAAGGATAAGTCCCTAGACGCACTGCAGGTATGGTCAAGTCTACTAAACTTATCGACCCCTTGTCCAACCAAGCCGAGTCCCTAGACTTGTAAAGAATTCGAGTCCCTAGACTCGCTATGGGGTAAGGTCAAGTCTGCTAGACTTACCGACCCCCTGTCCAAACAAGCTGAGTCCTTAGACTTGTAAAGAAGTCGAGTCTCTAGACTCACTGCGAGCTGAGGTCAAGTCTGCTAGACTTACTGACCCCCCGTCCAACAAAATCTAGTCTCTAGACTCATAAAGAAGATGAATCCCCAGACTCACTGCAGGGTAAGGTAAAGTCTGCAAGACTGACCATCTGACCAAGATGAATCCCTAGACTTGTAAAAGAAGACGAGTCCCTGGACTCTTGGAGGGGTAAGGTCAAGTCTGCTAGACTTATCGATCCCTCGCCAACGAAGTCGAGTCCCTAGACTCACAAAGAAGACTAGCCGCCAAAGTCGCTGCGGGGTAAGATCAAGTCTGCTAGACTTACCGACCCCCTGTCCAACGAAGATGAGTCTCTGGACTCGCAAAAGGATAAGTCCCTAGACTCTCTGCAGGGTAAGGTCAAGTCTGTAAGACTGACCGACCCCCCCGTCTAACCAAGTTGAGTCCCTAAACTCGTAAAGAAGTCGAGTCCCTAGACTCGCAAAGAAGTTGAATTCCTAGACTCGCTAAGAAGTTGAATTCCTAGACTCGCTGCTGGGTAAGGTCAAGTCTGCTAGACTTACTGACCCCCGTTCCAACCTGGCCGAGCCCCTAGACTTGCAAAGAAATCGAGTCCCTAGACTTGCTGTGGGGTAGGGTCAAGTTTATTAGCCTTGCCGAGCCCCTAAACACACAACGAAGTCGAGCTTTAAGAATCGCCACAGGGCAAGACCTTACCAACCAGTCCTGTCCTGAAATTAAGAAAAAGAGAGAGAGGGAGAAAATGAAACACATTTGTGAGGAAAAGGGGACTCTCATTAATTATGCGCACAAGACATGTTCTTTAGAAAGGTAAGGGGAAATAAATATACAATTGAGGAGAGAAATAAAGGCCTCGGCTCGATCACAGGGGTGGCAGGTTAGAACTGCTTGCTAGGCAAGAGGGGTACCCCAGTTTCCCGAGCTTCTTACAATAAGCCCAAGCCTCGGGATCGGGCTTAAGATTTCACAAGTTTAGCATGCGCAGATCCAGCTTGGGATGCGCCAGCATGTGATCTCATAACTAGTTGAGGCCCTCTCAATAACTGTACAACCAAGCAGTGTCTTGAATGGCATTGGATTTCCTGATCCGGGCCTTGATCTCCATAGTGTTACTACCCACGCTCTCCGCTCTCAAGGCTCAACCTCAGACCTGTGATCGTGATACCTTACGCCAGAAGATTCGTATTCTTCTCGAACACCTCCTATTTCAGTTCCCTGACTTCCTTCTCGGCCTTGCGAAGCCCCCCCCCCATAGGTTCTGTGCCTCCGTGATGCTCCTAAAGCCCAAAGATAGCAAGCTCAAGCGCTGCTTGTGAACCTTGGCATGGTCCAGATGGAGCTACTCCTGTGCCGCTTGAGCCTGGGCCAGTTCGGCCTCTCGAGCGATCAGATTTTGCAGGATCGTGTCACGTTCCTCCATGAGCCACTTGCTGTAGGTAGCCAGCTTATAATCGTCATCCTCAGCATTGTCGAGCTGCTTCTTCAAGTCTTCCTTTTGACGCTCACTCCCGACGGCCCCCCTCTCCAAGCTCTCAATGAGCTTCCACATGTCCTCTACCTCTTGGATCCACCCTTAATGCTCGAAATCGAACTCCTCATTTTGCCGAACTGCATCCTTCAACTTATAATGTCTGTAATGGACTGAAAAGGCAAGCTGACAGTTTGCCTCGGATAGCTCCTTGAGCTCCTTACCAACCATAGTTACTAACTGGTCAGCGGCTTGCAAAAAGAATAGAAAAGAAAAGACAATTCGCATAAGCAGAAAGAGTGAGCGAGAAAGGGAAGCTTAGGTGTTCGAAGGCAAAGTAGAGGAGAAGAATACGTGATCATACCTGAGTGAAGGTGGGATGTAGCTTTCGAGCTGTCCGTTTGGTAGTCGCCACTGTATAAAAAGGGCTGGTAGGGCCCAAGTGTAGGGAGTGGCTTGATCTTGATACCCCTGTTTCCCCTTCGCCAGTAGGCCCTCTCGGGTGACTTGGACGACTCGGCGATGGAGCTTAAGGAAGCGGTCCTCCGTGGTAATCACGACGAACACCTGATTCTAACTCCTGAGAATCATCATCATCACTCAACACCACAACCGGAGGGTTGCTACGGGGACCTCGTCATCTCGACCTGCATTGGTGGAAGGAGAGGAGCGATAATGGCTCTCTGGTGCTTCCTCCTTGCTTCCGGCCAGGGCCTTCTCCTCTTGCTCTTCTTCTTCCTCTTCCACTTCATCTTCGTTCCTCCTTTCCTCTTTCTCGCCTTCTTCATCTTCCTTGTCGTCTCACTCTTCTTCTACGACCTCTTCTTCTTTTTCTTTTTCTTCTTTCCCTCTTCCTCCTCGCCTACTTCCTCCCCTTCCCTAGTAGAAGTCAGAGAATCGTTGGGAGATGTGTGTATCTCCTGAACCATCTCCGAGTCTCCATGGGTCACTTTCTCTCTCAAAGTTTGCTCGAAGAACTCGAACATCTCCATCCTGCCTGCACCGCGAGGGGGGTGAGTTTGCAAAGGAATCAAAGAAGGCGTCCTCGAAGAATGAATCGTTCTCCTCTTCAAAAAGAGGAAAGGGTGGCTTGACAGAAGTAGAGAGAAGGCCTGCAAAAAAGGAGGGCACGGTGATTGTCGGCTCTGTGGGAATCGAACGGGGGGTCATTGAAGAAGAAGCCCTTGCAGCAGCATTCGATCTGCCTGAATGCAACGTTGTTCTCCCCCACACGGGGGCATGGGGGGCTTCATCCCAGGAAGGGTCTGTCGTCCTCTTCCACTCCTGAGGAGATGGCTCCCAGTTTGAGAAGGCCCGGTCAATTCAGGGAGAACTATTGGGCAAAGGATATAACGCTTGTATGTTCCTATCAGAAAGGGCCTCATCAGTATTCGATTCAGTCTTGTGTGCCTGCATCTAGGCCATCACCCTAGTGACTCGCACCTCTTCCTCTAGGGTTAGTATGATCCTAGACCTTGCGAAGACAGAAGGAGCCCCCAACATCCAGGGAACTCTTATTGAGCAAAATCATCATCGGGGAACTCCCAACCTGAGCCCAATATGAAGAAGAACTTTCAGGTGTAGTCCTTGACACTCGAATGACGCGACTCGAGCATGGCCATCCTCTAGCTCGGAACTCGAGCCTAAAACCCACAAAGACTTCCTGGGCGACAGTTGATATGGTACACAGACAAGTACTCTCGAGTCGTCAAATCAGGATACATCTCACCTATCGCAGTAAGGGCCTTCTTGGCAATGATGCAACTTGATACCAGGAGTATCTAGGCATTGGCGTTGTGTTGGGCTAGAGCTAGTCCTAGGTAGTGGAGTACCTCCCGAACGGGACAACAGAGTGGGAGACGAACCCCACTAGTGAACATCAGAGAGTAGAGCGCCACCTGCGTCACCACCCTGTCTGAAGATATAGTGTGTGTTCCTTCGAGCGAGGAACCTCCAGAATGGTTGATCGAGGAATGTCGTACCAAATCCAAAAGGCATGAAGGTCCCTATTGGTGACCCATGAGATCTAGCGTTTACCGTCATAGTAGGGGATGGGGTTGTTGGTGGAAGTTTTTGGAGCCATGAGAACGGAGGAAGGAAGGGCAGTAGAGAGGGATAAAGAGAAAAACAAAGGGAGGAAGGAGGTGTTGCCGCCAAAAGAGAAATGAGTAAGGAAAAAGCACAGTAAAGGAAGCGCCGGTGTGAAAGTTGGAGAAATGAGGAAGGAGGAATGAGGGGGGGGGGGGGGCTTATATAGCCAAAGACCCCTAAGAGGGGCATAGGAAACGAAGCAACACTGACATAAATGGTATCAATGGAGCGGTATGCGGATCCAACTGGCTCGAGTAGAGGAAGGTGTATTAGACACGTGGCAAGCACGGGCCAATGGGCCACCCAATAGGCGAGTAGGCGAGCCATCAACTGGTACTGAAATGGAGTGACACTGACATAAATGTCGTCAGTGGAACGGCGCGCAGATCCCAATGGGCACAAGGATTGGAAATTCTGTCGGTGCATGGCGGGCACATTTTCAAAGAGACAAGTAGGTGAGCAGCCAACCTGTCTTGTCAGTTGTCGTCAAGCAGGGGGAATGTTGGAATCAAGGAGGCGCACATCCCTCGAGGGAAAGGTGGCACAAAAGCCCAACCGGCAAGTTGGTTAGAAGAGGAAAAGGCAGGAGAGAAAGCACATGGAGGGTCGGAAACTCAAAGGGCACAGCTCCAACCCCTCCACCCGAAGAGTCCAAAGCACCTGCGCGGGAGACGAGAAGATTTTGAATTCCCATCACGTGCTATGATAAGAATTCACGAGGTAATTTAAGGGGAAAAGGCCCCAGGCCCAATGGCCAGGTCCAGAACTCCTCGGTGACCCCAGACCAAAGTGAGTTGGGAAGCCAGCAACAGCCTAGGGTCGAGGCCCCACTGATGATGAGCATGGGGACTCGAGAAGAGAGGGACACGACCTACCTCGCAATCTCCCTACCTTTCAGAAGGGCCCTCGAGTCAGGGCCCTAGGTTGACCAAAAAGCACACTACGGGCCTAGATCACCTTAGGCAACGTCAGGGAGACAAGGTTTGATAGAAGGTACATGGACAGGTGACTAGGTAGGGCACTGCAGCGAGACATGCCAGTCAAAGGCGCACTCGACCAGAGACACATAACATTTAAGGCATGTTAGGCGGCACGAACACGACCTAGCATGGTGTTGCGGTGTTGTAGCAGGGATGTGACGGGTTTGACCTGGGCACGACCTAGCACCCCACGATTTCCCTCTACAGTAGAGCACAAGTCAGGTATAAATACCCCGATCCCATCCATGAGGAAGGTCTGATTGTCTTTTCACTTTTATACTTCATTCACCTAAGAACTCTCGACTAACTTTAGCATTGGAGAATTCACGGGCTCTGCCAGAGTCCACTCCTTGTTCTTCTTTCAGGTACCGAACGCATGGGTCTTTGTGGAACTACTCGGGCAGCAAAACACGACGTCAACATATGTAATTGTGATTAATTATCGCTTCCAGTTTTAGGTATTTCAATAGTAAAACTCCATTACTTGAAGTCCAAATACAATATGCATGGTGAACTTTATCTGCAATTTTTTTTTTCAAGCAAAATTGCATTTTGGAGCTTCTTCATTTTGTTTATTTCATTTTTCCGGAAGAAAACTTCGGTCTATATATTTATGAAAGTAATGCTAGATACAATTAGTTTTAGGTTGTATAAGTCTTACACACCCTCTTTTAAAAATAGTGAAGTCCATCGTGAAAAAGTGAGTTTTGTTATGTGTGTCCCAAATGTACCCACTTTTTTTAAAGGTGGTGACCAGAGCTTGTACACAACTCGATTTGAGGACTATTCAAATAATTTTCCTATATTTATTGTTGAAAAAATGATGACAAAAAAATAAAAGCAAAAACAAACAAGTTAATGACATGACACAAATTAACGTGGTTCGACAACATGCCTATTAGGGGTGTAAATTTTAACCGAAAAACTGGAAAACAGGTTCAGACCGATGGAATCGGTCCAGTTTCTAAAATGCCAAAACTGGCTGGAACGAGTTCGGTTCCGATTCCATGATTTTTAGCACCAGATCAGTTCACTATAGTATATATTTAAATTAATTTTTTAAATGTTATATATAATAATATAAATTATAATTATATATAATAATAATCTAAATTATAATTATATATAAGATAATTTTATTATACTTTATAACATAAAACTGTAATTTTAAACATGAAAATTTATTTGATCATATGCTTTAAACATAAAATATATGTTAATAACATTTTATGGCCTAATAAATTCTCAACATATTCATTTTGAATCTTTGATAAATACATAATACATTAGTAATACTAATATACATTAGTATATTAATTATATTTTACGCCCTAATAGTATTAGTAATTCACTTTAAGTCTATATATAAATAACTATATAAATCATTATAGTATTAGTAGTTACACTAATACTATATCACTATAAGTCTATAAGTCTATATGATAGAATCAATGATATAGTAATACTAAATTAAAATCACTATAACAAATATTAATATGTAGTTATACTAATCAGTAATCACTATAACTTTAACTAATATTTATACTTATTCTAATATAGTTATACTAAATCACTATAACTAATACTAATATATAATTATACTAATACCAATAGTCTAATACTATTATATAGTTATACTAAGCACTAATTCACTATAACTAAAAGTCTAAATCACCATAACCATATATAGTATTAATATCACTATTAGTATAGTATATAGTATTAGGAATAATTTAGTATCAATGTATTATTATATAATATATAATATAAATTCCATAATGTATAACATATAGTACGTGTATTAGTATCACTATATCATTATAATATATATATACACTATATGTCGTAGTAACACTAAAATAGTATAATATATAGTATTAGACTATTAGTATATATTAATATATTATAAGAGTTATAGTATAATATATGTATAATAGTATAGTTAACTTAATATGTTAGTATTAATATCACTATTAGTATAGTATATAGTATTACTATTACTATTAGTATTGGTATAGTCTATAGTTATTTAGTATTATAATATATAAAATTATTTATTAACCATATACCAAATGTAAAAACTAAAAGGTTTAATATATTGACAATTATCATAATACATTGACATACTCTAAGTTAGTAACAAATTAGAAATTAACATCATATTATAATTATAATTAATTATTTTTTAATGAGTCAATCAAACAATTCACATTATATAGTTTACTTAATTTTAATTTTACTAATTTAAATAATTTTTTTAATTAATTTATGTGCCAAAAAGATGAATCACAAGTTAAAAATACACCTCATGTGCCAAATAAGAAACGGTGTCGTTTAGTATAAAATTGGACCTAAATGGGGCCCTTTAGGTCTGGTTTAGGTCCACTGCCAGATCAATTTTGAAACTAGGAATGCCGTTTCATGCAACTCAGTTTTTTTATATAAACGTCTGTTGAAACGATGCCGTTTGGGTCCAAATTCAATCCAAACGGTGCCGTTACATTCTCCACCCCCCCCCCCCCCCCCCGGCCCCCAAAATCATTTGTCCCCCCCCCTTAGAAAACCCTAGAGCAGCTACCCATCCCCCCCCCCCCCCTCCAGCAACTAGCCCCTCCGTCACATCCCCAACCCTGCCATTTCTCTCTCACCCTTGCCTCGTCTAGCTCCTTTGTCGCATGGTACTCTCTCTCTGTCTCACGTCCATATTTTTCTTTTTTCCATATTTTTTCAATTCATAACAATCTAACATAAGTCATCAAATTTGAATAATTTATAGACTCGATTAAGATTAATTCGTTTAGTTATTATTATTTGGTGCATTGATGATAATTCAAAAGCATTAGAGGCTTAATCTACGCCAAAATCAATTTTTACTGAAATAATTTAGGGTTTCGTAATTTGGTCCTTCAAGGCTTTGGGCTGATCAAGCTGTCCATTGATATATAGATATATATAGATAAGGTATGCTGAGACATAGCACTCTTGATCTTAAACTTCAAATTTCAGGCACTACCTTCTCGGATTTGAATAAATTGTGAAGGCTCAACAAACATTTCTGGCAATACTCTATGATGCTCTATAAAATCAGAAAACCGGACTAGAAGCTGGAGGTACCGATTTAGGAGAGTAATTGGTGTATGATCGGTTTTAAAAAATACAAAACCCGTGCATACTGGTTCAGTCCTAAATTTTGTCCAAAATCGAAATGGACCAGACTGGTTACACTCCTAGTGCCTATATCTACAAAGCTGCAGAAGATTTTATTGTATCAAGGAAGATTTTTGGGTCAAAATTCACTGTTCAAAACTCTTAGAACCTCAAACTATTCATCAAGTACATATTTATAGTGTGACATGATAGAGCCTAATTTTTACTTTTCTGCGTTATTCACTTGAGCAAAATCTTGAGATGCCTCGAGTGAACTCTTTGTATGACATTCGTTTGAGCGACCTGTCGAGTAAGACTCAGGTGAACTCTCTGCTTGTCACTTCCTTTGATCGCAAACAGTGCAAAAGATTCCTATTGGCCCAAGCCTTCTTGAAAATCTGCCAGAAAACCATAAAGCATCATTCTCAAGTCGGGTCATCAAATTGGACTGACACACTAACAAACCAGGCTCCGCAAACCCATCATTTATTAATTATGTTATTCCAATTTCAAAGAAAGCTGATCCATTACTCGAAGCCCACAGACATTCCTCTCCAAGCACAATTGATCTACTGCAACATTATAATAACATAATGACATAAATTGCCTTCTTGTTTTGGGACAATCAATATACTATTTATACATTAGCTCCGACATATGCAAAGACATAATTTTGTATGATAAGAATCCATGCACTTGCAATCGTGCTGGCCGAAAAGCTTAATCTCACAGCAATCCTTGAAACATTCCCTGACCTGCATGATGCATGCAGCATGTTAATTGTGAGCTAATTAGCGCGCATATACATCATTATCATGGGACGACATGATGAATCTATTCCATTTCATCGTTAACACTTGTCAAGATCAGTTATTTCTCTACCTGGTATGAATCTGATCATGGTGCGTGTCAAGGGATCATACTTTATTTTGATTCAAAGCAAAATATTCAATAGGCTTTAATATTAATTCATGGGGCTGCTTCATGCCTGCCTCCAAACCTAAGAAAGATATTAAGAAAGGGTTGCGTTGCAGATATTAAGAAAGATAGCAGAGAATTTATGTTTATGCAGATGCGGACGGCCTTTACAGATCAGGAGAATTCCCTCAAATGGCTGCTTGCTTTTCTTCCCCAACTTGCATAATTAATGTCAACCTTCACGTACCTCGCTCCAGGAATATTATGTGACCTCACTGCATTGGGTCTTTCCTTTTATGATTTAGATCGTATACGACAATTGATTGAACATGACCTTAACGTAAGTGGAAACAAATTAAGGAAATAAAAAATAAAAAGCTAAAGCAGTAATACTTGGCATGCAATATGGAAAATCTTTGGCTTTCTTTTTGTTTTTTTTTTCCAGATATCCAGCTAGGTAGCTCGCCCCTTTAAACTTTAACAGCATATATATTTGCAAGGCTGCAGATTCCTCAAAAGAAAAATTCGGATGCAGCATCAAAACACAAAGACATTCTTTCTACACGAAATGAATATATATACAAATATATATATATATATATATATATATATATCCCTAGTGCATGCGGTAGTGCTTCTTCCTCCCCCACAATTAACAGTACCTGTCAATTTACGTGCATTCATTTTTCTTAATTGCAGTACCGCGTCAGATCATTCTGGACTGCAGTGCATGCATGATCATGCAGATTTTTGGAAGCCTCTGTTCCTTTTCTATTTCCTATGACATGGGGCCTAATTAATTAGAAAGCATAAGCTTTTAACCATTTTGAAATTATATTTGTTAAAAGAGCCGGCCACTATGCTTAATTAATTAATGAAGATTTGATCGAATTGCTGTAAAAAAGTTGTACATAATTTCTTGGAATGATCTGCCTTGCCTTTATACACCCATCCATCCTTCAAAACTTCCACAGATCAACCCAATAATATGTGGGAAATGTTTGGTTTACAAATAGACCTTATACACAAAAATTCACAAACTGATATGATTTATTTGATATTTTATGTTATTTATTATAAAATAGATATAATATATGACATACATTAAGTGAGATCAATTTATAAACTTCTTCGTCAAGTACGTAGACTCTCTAATTTATAGATGCAACAATTCACAATGTTCAGAAAATAGTTTTAATCTTGCCAACAATAACTTCTCTTCGTTAAATGATGATTAGATAGTACTCTTTTACACATTCTATTGATATAATAAGTTGCGTATAAAAAAAATTAATATAACTACACACGTCCATAAAATATATAAAATATATAAAAAAATGATTGTATGATATATATATATATATATATATTAAAAGGGCCATTAACTATGAGATATTTTCTTCCTAGAACTAAAAAATTCCTGCAAACATAGTGACTAATTTGTTTGTCTTTAGCTAGCAGGATGATTATGTCAACAGTATGATATGTGCATGCATATGACTGCATGCATCATGCATGTGCGCGCGCGCAGTTGTACGTAATTAATGTTGCAAAATTAAAGTATCTGCTTACACTTCGTACGTACGTACTCATAAGAAGCTCTTTTTACGTATTTTGTAATATATTATATAATACATATCCATGAATAATTTTCTCTTCTTTTGTTTTCTTTACCTTCTTTTTAAAATTTTTTAATATATTGAACCGGAACATTTATATATATATATATATATTTATACTGATACAGCATTAAAGTGAATCTCACATACATATTATATATATATATATATATATATATATATATATATATATATATATATATATATATATTTATACTGATACAGCATTAAAGTGAATCTCACATACATACATACACACATATAATTAATGACTCATGTGAATGTATAATTAATGCAACTAATTAAGTTTAAAAGCTTTAGAGGATATATAATAATATTGTGTCATGTGTATCATGCACACATATATACATGCACATGATAAACATACTTTTACGTGCTATGTTGTAATATATATATATATATATGTTGTAACTGCAATTTTACGTACACCAATAATTTTATCGATGCACGTACAATTATTATGGGTTCGTTATCCGATCGATCCATAAGGAGAGTAGGATTCATTCTTTTTTTTTTTTTTTTTTTACAATTTTTAATTTTATCCAAATATTTTCTAAAATCTTCTGTTTTAAATATATTCTTCATCGTTATTTATTTATTTATTTATTGGCATAATATCCAACATCGAGTGTGCCCTCACCTGAAAACATGGCTGTCAAAAATTAAAAAAATAGTTTCTTTTTCCAATCATTTTCACAATTAGTTAATGCCCACTAAGTAATTATACGTATATTATATATATACTAGGTGAGAGCAACGTGTAAAGCACGTTTGTCTAATTTTATGAAATGATTATTTGTAAAAAATAATATATATTTCATAAAAATTATTGATGTCACTTAATAATTTAAGGCATATTGGAGAAAATAAAAAAATTAGTTCAAAATATCATATAATCCAATATATTTTTAGAACATCCATAATTTTAACAAAGATGTATACGAAAAATTTAATAAAAGTTTAACACAAACGGTAGTTCAAAATATGTGTCGTTGTATTATAATTCATCAATTTATGTCATCCTGTAGACGATCAATAGAGACAACATTGAAATTCTTACTTTGCTGTTGGTTGAGTCGATCAGGAACAACATAAAGTTAAAATATAATCTTTTTATAAAATTTGTGGTATAATATTTTCTATATATAACATATATATAAATCCTAAAATATATTTTGAAGTTTTTAACCGAATTTATTATTTCTTGATTAGCTCAAGGATCACGGCCTTTGTTATGTGCCTATCATAATAAGCTCACGTGTGGAATACGACTTAGCAGAAGCTATGTCCTACTACCATAGGAAAAAAAACACTTTGATTAAACATACTTGTATTATATATTATATGAGATTTTTAAATTTGAAATACTAAATAATCTGAGTTAATGAAACGTATAATACACTATATTATACTTAGAGATTCACGTCTTATGCACCTACTACACGTGTATATGTTAAGGAGAAAGAGAAAAATATAATAACTAATCTTTAATTACTTATTATTCTATAAACTATTAAGTATTATAATTATTGTGATTAGTAAATCATATAACAATATTAAATAATATCTCTCTCAACATTTATATCTTCATTTTATATTCCAAATCGGTAAAATAAACGGTATTAACTTTAACGGAAAAACAAGAAAAACCGTTAAAACAAGATTTTCCGTTTCATACACACTTTTTATATATAGAAGATATAGAAATGCTAAATACAACAATGACTAGTGTAAGTGTCGCGTAATTTTTTTACAAAAGAGTGAGGTGTATTATTAAAAAAAGAGTTTTGTTACATACAAGTAAAGTTGCGTACTAATCTACGTATCAATACTGATTCTTTCATATTTAAAATTTAAATTAATACTGTTTTTAATAAAATCTACTTTTTAACCAATCAAATTAGATTTGTGTATATATTAGTGTGTAGTTGTACTTACAACTAGATTTTTCCTTAAAAAAATAACATGAGTCATACATTTACTCACTTCATAATTATAAATACTATTTTTCATGTATGTATATATATATAAATATGAGTTTTGTTATATATAAGCCCACATGCTTCACATACCACACTACATATTTTTTTTAAAAAAATTGTGTTTATTCCTTTTAAATTAATTTAATTTTTTTTACTTATTATCTATATATTAAATATTTAATTAAAAAAAATGTGTGGTGTATAAGGTTATGTTTAGAATTTATATATATAAACGTAGAAAATGATCTGATGTCATGGACAATATGTCTAATCCATTAAGGATTGGTGCATTCAGATGTGGCTAATCAATAATGTCTGCAGGAGCTTTTTAGTTTTCTTCGACTTTTGTAAAGCGTCACGGTCCAAACTTAATTCCCCCCATATATATATATATAAAATATATGTATATATTAATTTCAAAAATGGGTGCATGGGTAGTGGCCATGGCAGGGCTAAGTGGACCTCGTCGGAAAAAGCTTCTCGTTGTCACCAAAATGCCATCACTCTAGGAAAGCTGAACGACCAGCTCCTTGCCTTTGAATTATTAAACCTAGCTAAGTGGGCTTACGCAGAAACACTTAACAAAGCAAGATTAATTATATCCATAGTTTAGGATCAAAAAGATTAATCTTAAATATTGTCTTAGGGTGCAGTGTAAATTCCAAGCAGTTCCCTTGAAAAAAATGTGGCCCACCATGAAAAAATGAGTTTTTTAAATGGTTCTTAGCTAGTGCTCTGGTTCTTGCATATAACTCTCGAGCTAGAAATCATTTTCCTAACCTTTCTACTTGGAACCTCTACATTTGTTCTCTATACCATTGACATGTCAGGATTTCATCACGTAATGATGTTGAAAATTGAACTCTAGTGTATGTAAATCAAAATATCATATCATGTAAGGGTTTTGAAGGATATAATATCCTCTGTATTGGCTTATAAACAAGTATAAGAATTCATATTAAATTATGTCAGCCGTGCAGATAATGCTTTTATACGCTGACTTATAAATAAGAAATTTTCAAATGTAATTGACAACTTGATAACTCATTACTGGTAGAAATCGTATTCCGATTGAGTAAAACCATAAGCATCAAAACTATCATGAGTGTGTGTGTTGGGGGGGTGAGAGAGAGAGAGAGAGAGAATGGAATCAAGGGTGGCAGTAGTCCATGGCAGATTCCCACTAACAGTGACCCCAAACTTTGGGAAGTTAGCATAGACACATATAGATGATATAGTGGTGGTCATGAGTATTTGCACGCCAATTGTGCCAACACCTCTAAAATCTGGTGATTCTGATCTATATCTGTTGAGCAGAAAAGAACAAAGCACAGCAGATTATGACACTAATACCTGTAGAAAAAATATTGGTGATGGCTATTCGACATGGGATCCCACTATATATATATATATATATATATATATATATATTGTAAGAAAGTTGGCTACACACACACACACACACACATATATATAGGATGATCAATGGGGCTACTAGACTTCCACTAGTAGCAGCAATTTAAAGATTTTATTTTATTTTTTTGTGTCTCTAATGGCATCCAATTTATACAATCATGGTGTGATTCCCAACCCCACCTCCACCCCCCTCCCTCCCCAATTTGTTGGATATTCTTTAGTTCTTATTCAGGGAACAAACACAGGACTCTTATCTGAATTTCTTCGATCGACCGACCTCATTCTTGGGTAGGTTCTTGTGATGCTTGCTTCATCACTCAATATTCCTGAACTTTTGGATACAAGATCACTCGAATCTCTGCATGGCCACTTGATTAATTTGGACGATCCAAAGGAATCCACTCGTGCCCAATATTAATATCATTTATATATGTTAATTGGTTTTCTTATTATTGGTGACATGCATCCATGAATAAGCCGCCTTTACTTGGCATATATTCATCGCTTTACATACATCACTTATGTACAATTTACCTCATTTATGTGTATATGTATGTATATATATATATATATATATATAGAGAGAGAGAGAGAGAGAGAGAGAGAGAGCGAGCGCAATTAATACATGATTTTAACTCCCCCGCATGTGAGAATATCGATACTAATTAAAGCGCCAATATCATGTTAAATACATGATGAGAATTGAGAGGTGCGTGAACAATTTATAAAGAACTTCCGTAAAGAAGTCTCAAAGAAGATAGGAATCGTTGAAAATAAGGAATTGGGAAAATAATGTTTATGTGTTAATTGAATCAGCTATATATAGAAGAATGAAAGGTCACGTAAGTATAAGTATTTTTTTTTTTTAAAAGAAGATGGCTGATCTCTGAAAAGAAAAATAATATATGTATTAATCTATATATATATATATATTGTAATTATATATAAAGTGGGAATTGAGTAGTAATAATTATAAGTAGTACGTAGTAGATGATAATGAGAAAGTAGTGGATGATCAAGTGTTGCGTTCAAGAATATATATGAGAATATCCTAATACTTTATAAGTTGGTTATGGAAGAATATGCCTTTGCCAACCCTCCATACTTGTGTGTTGCTTGCATGCTTGTTGGAAGGCCGATATATATCAGCTACTTTATATTTTCTTTTCTTTTCCCTTTTTTTTTTAATTATTATTATTATTATTATTATTACTAAAAAAAAACTCCTGTTTTTTTAGGGTATCAACCTGCATGGTGCGGGGCGGACGGAGGACCCTTCCGGCCAGCACCCCATCTAGCACCATGTGAGGGCGAGACGGACGGAGATGGGATAGTCGGGTGCAGGCCCCCGCTGCCCACCCTTACTTTTTCTGTAAGTACCCAGCATGAGTGACACCCTGATATTATATATATATATATAAAAATAAAATTGTTCATTCCTATTTGATTGTAGGTCGGTAAATGACCTAATTTTTAAGTTATTTCATATGATCATGTGGTTGATTATAATGTGAATGTTCTTTGTCCGATTGTCAAGTTAGTTCTATGGTGATTGTCAAGTTTGACGTATAAGGAAAAAGAGATAAATATGGTAATTTGTCGATTGACAACGTACATATACTTTGAAGATTAAGTCAATACGAGAATTGAGAGAAAGCTCGGCCTGAGATGGAAATTTAGATAATTTCTAGCTAGGAATACCATGATCTATTAATGCACATACATTCTCTCTAATATAAAGTAATAATTCCCAATTAATTTATATTTTCTAAAATTTGTGCATTTTTGTTAGGCGTGACCACACTAAGCATAACATAATAATTGTTTCTAGTGCATCACCTACTCCTGTACTTTTGTTTTTTAATGATACACTATCCTCTATCTAGGGGTGGTAATTTGTGTTCGTGTCGTGTCAAGTTATGTACATTTAATTATATAGATTAATCTGAACACGACTCATTAAGCTAAACGTGTAAGACTTTTGAAACCTAACATGATCCAATTAAATAATTGATCGTGTCATTTTACTTATTTTAACCCGTTTAATAATTAATTAGAAATGAGTCAACATAACACGACTCATTTAAATCCCTTTTATATAAATGAGTTGAACCTGCATAACCCATTTTATCTAATTAACATAAATTCATATAAAAGTTAAAATTTATATTTATTAGTAGTCACAATATTTTAAAAAAAATAAGGCCTCATTTGGTTCCTTGACTACACTGAGTGTAGTCCAATTTTGAACCCATTCAACCATCCAAATAGCTCAAGTAAACTGCATTATACATGAATTCGGTAGATTCATTTCCTGTAGATGAACGTGTCTAGGCTGGCTAACAAAAACTTATCTCATCTACAGGCTTTTTTTTTTTGTTGTCAACTTCTCTCTCTCTCTCCAAAATCGGATTGTGCCTAGTAGTAGAGGACAAAACTGTTTTTTTTTTTTTTGTTTTTTTTTATCAGAAATCTCCTTTACAGGTTTGGCGCATGGGGTACAAAAATGTGATGTGATCAGTAGTGGGTTCAAATAATTTTACAATTTTTCATAAATATATCTAAATTCAACTTAATATCTAAACACACTTTAAACTCATCTTAAGTAGGTTTCACAAAACTCACTCAATTGATTATTATTTATAGAAAACTAAGCTCAGCTCAACATTCAAACGCAACCTAAGACTACCTACTAAAAAAAATCATTATTTTTCAGGTTTTAACCTATAATAAAACTAAGGAAAATACTACTTAGACCAAAATGGTGCCGCGATTTTGACCAATGCTATGGTTTTTTTTTTTAAATTAATGGTTAAGAAATGAACTATTAGTGAATTGTTTTTTATTTTTTAAAAAATTTCAAGATATCAAAAAAATATTTGAAAGTAAAAAAGTAAAAATTAAAAAGGTGCCTTAATTCGCACTATCGGTATAATGTAGGGGCACCATTCTCGATAGGGCTAAGCACCGACCAAGTTAGAATCGGTATGGCCAACCTGCGACTTCGAGTCGCAGGTCAAATATGACCTTTGACTCCAACAGGCACATCCTCTGCTCTGACTTTGACTTGTTGGAGCGGAGTCGGATTTTGAGCTTTTTTTTTTTCGTTTTCTTTTTAAACTTTATATATGGCCCACTTTTTTTAAAAAATAATTGCGTAAGCTCTCAAATTTCAACTGTTTTAAAAATTACAATCTAATGACTCAAAAATTTTTTTTGAGGGGGGGGGGGGGGGGGGGGGGGGGGGGGGG
>QGSO01000393.1:0-160906 GCA_011037825.1 Carya cathayensis | reverse complement strand
GGGATTATGCCTTACGGGAATGAATTATCATGAATCATAAACGGCACCATTGACATTGTTTATATATATAGGACATTGTTATTATAATTATAATTATGTTTCTATTAATGATTTTGATAATTATAATTTTTTTAATCACTGAATAGTCAATTTAATTGTTAATATTGATTAATGAAAATTATTAATCTTGTGGTTGTATTATAGTATTGATTACTGAAAATTACATATTATTATAATATAGTATTACATATTATTAAGAATGATATGTTATAGTCTATAAACTTATGCTATAGTAATTAATTACATGTTATAGTTTATAGACTTGTACTATGATTTTTATAATTTTAGTCAATTTAGTCTACTTTATAGTATAAGTATATTATATTTTTTAGGAACAATAAGTTAAGTTAAGTTATACTTATATAGAATATATAAGTTAAGTTATAGTTATACTTAGATAGAATATATATAGATGAATGTATTATTAGTCAATTTAGTCTACTTATATTATTTAGGAACAATAATTAGCTTATAATAATTAACCCATGGGTCCATGCTAGTATATTATTCACTTTAACTAATTATGTAAGATATAGTTATATAAAATCTATATAATCAATACTTTAGTTATTATACATTAGTAGTACATGTTATTATAAATTAATTATTTATATATTAGTGTTTATCCATTAGTTTTACATGTGATTATGCATTGAAGTATTTATACATTATTATTACATACTATTATATTTATATTTATATGATTAATATAGAGAAAAACACATATTTTTATAAATATATGTACAATATCGGAGCTGAGTCGGAATGGGAAGTCAGAGTTGGTGTAGTATAGGAAGATTCTTTACTACACCTTTTATAGTATAGGAAGATTCTTTTACCTCTGGGAATGCCTGATGTGGTATTATATATATATATGCTCTTGATTAGTTTGAAAATTAGTGTCAGGCTTAAGTGTATTTGAATACCTCGTTACACCATTCACATGGCATAATTCAAATTAATATCATGGTATTCGGTTATGCTGTCACCCACCCTGTCCCGTCTCTCATACTGAATATAACTTTTTTTTAATATTTTTATTTTGATTTTAGTAAAAGTTGCTTTAAATTTTGTGAAATTTTCATTTTTACTGAAATTTAGATAAATAATTGACCAAAAAGTTAAAATTTAAATCATTTTTGAGATTGGAGATAAACGAATAATTGGACGTTAAAATTTGTATTGTTCTAAGGGAGGTCCCTCCTTTCTGTATCTCATATCATGCTGATCTTTTTATCAAAAGAAACAAAAAGAAAAAAAATATAACAAAATCTATTATTTATATTTATAATTTTATGCACATAACCACTTATATTGACGTGTCAATCATTGTAATAGTTTCGAATTTAATAAATTCGAATTAAAGAAAAATTAATAAAATATAATATTTGTACGTAAAATTGTACATCTATATACCACTACTCATATATATAATATAGAAAGTAAAAAGATTATTAACTTATATTTAACAACTCATGTATCCATCAGATAATAAGTCCAAAAACTCATTAGTCATTACCTAACCAGTTATATGTGAACTGAATAATTCTGTGGTCCGGAGCGACTTGTGAATCACTTCTTCTGAAATGTAAGTAAATGTACACAAATGAAAAAAAAGTATATATATTTGTGATGGGAATGATTATTTATAGTGAAAATTTACTTATTTTGATAAGAAATTGCTATTTTTATAATAAGAGAAATAATACTTATAGTCATGAGCGTGCAAGCGCTGCACAATCACTTATAAAAAAATGAATAAATACCGGACCCGCATAAAAATAAAATTACTTTTTTAATAGTGGACTCTACGGTTTTTTAAAACGACTGTACAGTGCTTGTATATTTTATGACTATATGTAGTATTACTTTTATAACAAATAACTGATTTCAAATAAGCATTTTTCTTGTAGTGCATGAGGTGCGATTTGGCAAACTAAAACATGTACGTGAGGGGTTACTAATTTTGAACCAAATTAGATGAGGCTAAAATGCATCATCAGAAGAAAATCGAAGTCATTTTGTACATGAAACCTAAAAGTACTTTGCTATTCTAATTATCTAACATCTCGTGTGCGTTTGTTCATGCGCCAAACAGCATCGATCAATATCATCGATCACCCTTCATTTGCATGCCTCGATCTTTATTATTATTCCCATGTATATCTCTTTAATTTTGTTGTGTAACAAGTGGTTAGCGTGATGGACAAGTGTATTTGACTTCATGATGACATCGACAAGGTTGTCTCCTAATTGGTTAAGATCATGTGGAGAGTATGATCCTCTTCCATTTCTCTTTGTTGTACAAAATAAATGGCTAGAAACTAGAAGGAGTCCATGAAACAATGATTGAAGTTGATGGGCATGCAGTGATTATTTCTATTATTTAATTTATATTATTTTGTTCTCTTCTACTCATGAAATAGATCGACATTTTTTAATAGGTTAGTTCAACACATAAAATGTTTAATTAAAGTGGTTCTCACTTTCAGTTTTTTTAGAGAGAGAAACTCTGACTTCTCTTTAGGAAAAACCGATCATTCCATTCAGTTTTGCCGGAGAGGAAGGTGTGAGTCTTGGCTCTACCTTCCTCTCCATCTCATTTTCCTTTTCCGTTTCTTTTCCAGTACCTATATGTGAATATGCTTATATGTTAGTGTTTTTCCACCAGTTTGAATTTTCTCAGATCTGTAACTCTACAGCCTTAAACATTCTACACGCGCCCCACCACGATTTTTCTCAGAATATGGCGGCATAGCTAAAAATCGAGGACATGGATGCATCATACCCAAATAATACGCAAGTATTGTTTCCTAGGAATCCTAGAAGAATCATTTGTTTCTCCAAAAATATTCTTATATATTTTGTTTGAAATAGATGATATATTCCAAAAAGTAAAATAAAAAAAAAAATCAAATATTAATGTAAAATCTCTTGATCAAATGTGTGCATAAAAGTTCATTAATTCATCTAGGTTTTGAAAACTATATCGACAGTTTAGCTTTAGGCCTTAGGATAATCTAAATTGTGTGTAAATTGGAGTGGGCATTGTATGGGCTAAAGTAGTCACCTCAGGCATGGTTTGGCCAATTAAGTTTAGCTATGAGGAAGTATGGTTATCGCCAAAGTAATTCTGATCATACTCTCTTCTTGAAAAACCAACAAGGCAAAGTGATAGCTTTGATAGTCTATGTGGACGATATGATAATTACGGGGGATGATACTAAAGAGATCTCTAGGCTACAAGGGCAATTGTCTAATGAATTTGAAATGAAGAACTTGGGAGGGCTCAAGTATTTTCTGGGAATAGACGTGACAAGGTAAAAAATGGGCATATTTCTTTAGCAATGAAAGTATGTACTAGATTTATTGAAGGAGGTGGGATTACTAAAGTGTAAACCAGTGGATACCTCGATTGTGCAGAACCATAGGCTTGGGGAATACTCGGATCTGGTATCGGCTGATTAAGTGAGGTATCAAAGACTAGTGGGGAAGATCATCTACCTATCTCACACTTGCCCAAACATTGCTTACCCCGTGAGTGTAGTAAGCCAATTTACGTATTGTCTTAGCGAAGACCATATAGGTGCAGTAATTCGAATCCTTTGTTATCTGAAGTCATCACCAGGAAAAGGACTAATGTTCTCCAAGAATGACCATCTGAATAACCAAAATCACAAAATAACACTTGGAGTTTTTGGTTTTATATTTAGTCGAAAAACAAACTTTTTTCTTAACTAGCTTTGATCAACCTCTTGATCCATGGCTTAAAATATGAGATCTTCAAAGTAAAACATCACATGGTTTAAAAATGTGTTCTTAAGAAGATCCAACCATCAAACTTAAAATCACATGGCTAAAAATCAATAGAACATGGATCTAATCCAAAAGCATCAATTCTTAGGCCTAACCAAATCCTCTTGCATAGAAAAATCATATCTTTGAAACTAATACTAAATATTTTCAAAATAACATCCTAACATGAAAATAAGAGACTTATGATCATCATATAAAAATATCAAAGCCTTTAGAGTAAGATCAAACCATTAAATATTCAAACTTTCTCCAAATAAAAACTGTTTTTCCACTTCTAGTTGTCAAGTTTCTAGATCTGAGAAAATATATCATCAAAAGCTTTAGTCATGCAACAAAACCTCAATGAACACTCTTAAACACATGCTAAAAACACTCCATAAAATTTTCGGACCAAAATATGGCCATTAGCTTCGTCAAAAATTCCAAAACATAACGTACTCTCCAGTTTCATGCCCAGAATGATCCTTCCATGGTTAAAAATACTTTTGACCAACCAAATAACTATGGAATGATACGAATAATATGTCTACGGAAACTATACTCAAATAAAAATAACGTTTATGAAATATTCATTGTGTAACAATACTTACAAGTGGTCGAAAATCTCCACTCAAAAAGACACAGAAATCGGCTCGAGAGAGCTCTTTTGGATTTTTCTCTAAGAACAGGGTGAAGAAGTGATTAAAGGGAAGGAAGTATGTTTTGCACGACTTTAGACTTTTGGAGGGGAAAGATATGGGCTTGAATGACCCTTTATTGGAGTTGGGTATATGACATAAAGTGGAGAGTAGTGAGGGGCAAAGGACTGCCTGCAGAAGCTGTGAGGTATAGAGGTTGATGAGGTGGATTTCTTATTCACATCAAAGCACTATTGGGTGCAGCCATGGGAAGTTGATAGTCTTCCATGTGAGGGAGGAAAATTCTTCAAGAAGTTTTGCCAAAGTGGCCAAATTCGTGGGCCTTGGTGGGACTCAACCAAGTGGGCTTCAATTTGGGGTTTGGTTAGGGTTTGAGATGCTATCAAGCCAAAATCCAGATTTTCTTGGCCCAATCAAATTTCTAAGGTTTAAAAGGTTGGATAATGATGTCGTAATAAGGATTTGATGAATTAATAGCATGTGGAGGTGATTTAATCAAGTGATTAAACAGAATACTAGAAATATGATAAAAAGGGGTTTGGAGGCCAACTTTAGGGTTTAGGAAAACCATTTAGGGTTTTGGTTTTCAACCAAGGTTTTGGAGTTTCAATTGGATTCCAACCATTTAAGGTCTCGTTAGGGTTGAAATCCTATTTAGTCGGGGACAATTTGGTTGATCAGATGAAATTTTTTTTTACTTAGGTGGCATGATCTCACATCTTGATTTCCTTCACAAATCAATCTAATGGTTCCTGTTTGTACGAAGTGTCTAATACTATTCACTATGTGTGGCTAAAATCTTGCCAAGTGTCCAAATAAAACTTCTCTAACCTAATTTGGACATTCCACACTGTGATTTTGAAAACACTGCATATAGTACGCTTATCGAGGTTACTATTCACTCCAAAAAAAATGTATAATAAACTTAGTACTAAAAAATCCTAAATATTCATATTAACTTATAGTAAAAATCGTTTACCAAAAATCAACCCCGAAGTACCCTTAAAAATAAATTTATAGTTTCGAACAGGCGTTTCGTCCAAAATTATAAAAATGAGTTATTGCGCTATAAAATCCTAAATAATCCACTAAGTCTAGTGGCGTAGATCATAACATATTCTAACGCTTCTAACTATCTCAAATAATTAAAATTGCATTCCTAATACCATAGTGAATGATAACACTGACTATGTTGACAGACTAAAACCTATGCATTTGGTCAATTCGTGAGAACTTATGGGGATTTCATGAGATTCCTAAAGTTAATAGAAATTCCAACTGTAAATTTCTAGTGGGTTGTTACAGATAGAAAGTCTACCTCGGGCTACTTTACATTCATGGGAGGCAACTTAGTTACATGGAGGATAAAAAAAAAAGAAGGTAGTGGCATTATCTAGCACTGAAGTTGAATTCTGAGACATGGCAAAAGGATTGTGCGAGCTTATGTGACTTAGAAGTTGGTTTTCCTCCTAGTTCAATAATAAATTTATTTTGTGATAACAAGGTTGCCGTCAACATAGCTCACAACCCAATCCAACTCGAACGCACCAATTATGTGGAAGTGGATTGGCACTTCATCAAACAAAACTTGGAAGAGAAGATCATTCGATTTTCTTTCGTTAAATCTAAAGATCAACTGGTTGAAAAAGTTACCAAAGTAGTTTCCAGTAGAAGCTTCCATGATTCACTTGACAAGTTAGGCGTTAGAAATATCTACGCACCAACTTGAGGAGGAGTGTTGATTTGAGTCATGTAATCAGCCTGCTATAGAAACCTTAGATGTAGGATAATCAGCCTGCTATAGAAACCTTAGATGTAGGAATCCCTTCAATCAAGGGTCAAACTTAATTATAGCTGTAGATACTGTATAGACAAAGAATAGCTTCCTAAAATGGTTTTTCTTGTATCTATATATCTTGTACTCTGTGCAATGAAATATATATATATATATATATATATATATATATATATATATATATATATATATGAAAATCACGGTTTGACAATCGGTCCATCATCCACCGACTTGTCAAACCAAAAGGATACATTCCCATCTTTTATCGATCATTTTGACTGCTCAAGTACCATTGAGATGCATTTTTATACAGCTTTCCAGAATTGGGTGCCTTTGTTAGGGGCCACTAAGGATAGATGCCTCTTCCACATATTTGCCTCTAAAGAACTGCGCCTATAGAGAATCGTTTGTCATAATCTTCCAAGCAAATTTCGAATAAAACACCATTTGCACATCTTCAAATTTTCTTAGACCAATCCCTCCTTCCTTAATTGGGGCACAAGATTTACTCCACGCTATCCACTTTTTCTTAGCTTTTCCATTAGTCTCTCCCCAAAAGAAAGAGCTGAACATTTGGTTAAGCATATGTAGAGTGACCTTAGGAACCTTCACCACAACAAGGAGACGTGAAGGCATACTTGACAACACATGTTTCAGGGGAGTGAGTCTTCTCCCAGTAGATATAAGCCTAATTTTCGATCCTCCAATTTCTCTCCTTACTTTATCCAGCATCTCATTCAAATCTATGGCCTTTAATCGACCAGTAACAATAGGAACTCCTAGGTATTTAAATGGAAAGGTGCCTTCCGAGAAACCCATCAATCGCATAGCAGCTTGCTTCCTCTCAACCGTGACTTGTTTAGAAATATAAATTGCATTTTTTTCTTTGCTAACTCATTGCCTAGACCACTCTTCATAGGTATTGAGAACTCGCATAAGACTCCGAAGAGACTTCTTTGCTCCATTAGAAAAAGTGACCATATCATCCAAGTACATGAGGTGAGAAACCAAAGGTGTATTGCGAGGTTGAGTAAAATGACCAATTTGTTTCTCCAAACTACTTTTTTTGATGAGCCGAGAGAGCACTTCTTGTAGGATAATAAAAAGGTACGGGGATAAAGGGTCTCCTAGACGGAGTTCTTTTTTCCCTTGAAAGAAACCCCTTGCCGTGCCATACATCACAATGGAATACTATGGAGATGAAATACAAGCTTCAATCAAACAACACACCTATGAAGAAAATCCAAAAGAAAGCAACACGTGTAATAGGAAGTCCCAATCCACATGATGATATGCCTTTGCCATGTCAATTTTCACTAAAATATTTCCGCCAACAACTTTCCTATTAACCGAGTAGACTATTTCTTGTGTGAGGCTAATATTTTTTAAAATACTCTTGCCCAGAATGAAGGCGCCTTGTTCCTTGGAGATCATCTTTGGAAGCAACAAACTCAGGCGAGAGACTATTATCTTTGAACAAATTTTATAAAATACTGAATAAAGAGAAATAGGGAGGAACTTATCAAAACTTGACGGCTTGACAACCATTGGAGTCATCACCCCATAAGAGGATGTAAAGGCTCATGGAAATGGTGCACCCCGAAAAAATTCAGACACAGCTTCAAGCATGTCCTCCCTAATAATTGACAATATAAAAACCAAACCCAAAACTGTCTGGCCCTGGGTTGCTAGAGCTTGGGATACTACAAATAGCTTCTCTAAGTTCCTCCATAGATGGCACAACAAGAATTCGTTGATTATCCTTTGCCTGAACCATCTGAAAAATTAGATTTTCTAAGTTCGGCAATATACCTTGTCTCTCCTTGCGCAAGAAGTCCTAAAAATAGTTCACTGCCCCTAGATGAATATTATTAGGATAGCGAATCATTTCACCACTCTGAAGCCGCATTTTAGAAATGCTCAAATTCTTTTTCTTGTTAATGACTGCATGGAAAAGCTTGGAATTTTGGTCTCCATCCTTCAACCAGTTCACCTTAGCCAAATGCGACAGCCTTAAATTCTCCCAGTCCAGCGAAGTATCCATCTCCAACTTAGATACAAGAAGGTCTTGCTCAACTTCCTCATTAAACTCTATCTAGAGTGATTCCTCCAATTTCCTAATCCGTGTTTCAAGATCTTAGATGTGGCTATGAGTTTAGTCAAACACCTTTTTATTTCACTCATGAAGCACCACTCTTAGGCTCTTAAGTTTACCCGCAAACTTCCATAGACCAACACTATCACTCGGAACTTTCCAATTGACCTCTATCAACTTCAGAAATTCAGTATGTTTGGTCCACATCTGTTGAAATCTAAAAGGTGCAAGTCCCATTATAACACGAGATCCATCCAGTTTGATCACCATCGGTGAGTGATCCGATGAAGTTCTAAGGAGATAAAGCGTAGTCACTTGCGGAAATTGGATTAGATAGTTTAGATCCATTAAGCTTCGATCCAATTTCACCTAGCTCCTTGCTATGACTTCTTGACCATTGCAGCAAGATAAACTATTACCTTGCGTAGGCATGTCAATCAAACCACAATTTTGGATCTAAACATTAAAATCTTCCATGTCCCCATGCGAACGCAGCCTTCCCCCTCAACGTTCACTATTTGACCGAATAAAGTTAAAGTCACCACTAACAACCCAAGGTATATTTAAATTACTAGTCCCTTCTAAATTAGCCCATAACTCTCTTCTAGCAATCTGATTACATTTGGCGTACACAAACGTCAAAAACAATTCTTGATCCTCATCCTTTAATTTCAATGTAATAGACTGATTACTTATACCACAAATCTGGACCTCCACTTCATTACACCACATAATCTAGATCTTGCCCTCATAAGATTCATTAGTGATAAAATGATCACACATGAACTGTTGAGGAAAGTTGCAAACCCTACTGGTAACTGTAAAGGGTTCGAATAATGCCATTAATTTTGGCTTATATTTCAAAATCAATTTCTTTAATTTTCTCATCGATGTTCCAATACCTCAAATGCTCCATGCAAAATACGGTCCAATCATAAATTCAGTTTGGAAGGGCGAGACACCACCCTTTTGGAACTCCTTGCTTTCCCTAGCTTCCCTTGGCTACCATCCCTGCAAGTTTCATTAACCTCAGAATCAAACTTGGTTTCCTTAAAGTCAACCATCAAGGGATTTTCGTTATCATCCCCTTGTTCCGAATGTGGGCCATCCACCTAGTCTAGTTCATTATCAAATTCATCAAGGGAAACTATATCAATTCCCACTTCTTCACCTCTTGTCAAACTTCTCACCTCGGATCTCTCTTCATCGATCAGAATTAGCTCCAAGGTAGCATTTAATGGAGATTCCCTCACCATTGGACTAGTGTTGCCTCCTAACTTGTTTTGCACCTCATCACCTTCTTTCACCTAATCATCATTCTTCGCAATAGGAAAAGTTTCTCTTGCATCTTCCCAGATTGGCACCCCCCCCTCTGTCTGCCTCATCAAATTTCTCTTTGTCCACACCTAAACCAGATTCCTGAACACCCTCATTGCTCGCAGAAGGCCTATCTTCTTTTTCGTTAGGACCTAGCTCCTCATGCACCATTTCGAAAATCCAAGCTACATTATCACACGATTATCTTTTCAAAACCATCGTCGTGCTTTCAACCTCTCCCACTTTTTCCTTTCCTTTAAGTTCAATCTCTAGCACCTTGGAAATTCTTGGTCCAGTTTAGTCCCTTCTTTAAGCTTCAATATTTTCTCAACTTTTTGCACTTTTTTTTCACGTCCCCCTTGATATCTGCATGTTTTATCATTGCCCCTGTTTCTTACATCGAGAGCAGTAGGCAAACAAAGTTTCATAGATAATTTCTTGGTTCCAACTCGTCGGTTGTCCTGGTGCCCCAATCCAGAAAGATTGTAAGGGGGCTTGAGACGCATCCATTTCCAAACAAACTCTGGCTCCATCAGCTTGCATTGCACAACTCATTTCATTTTCCCTTCTCAAAAATTTTTTGATTGGTGCAATAAGCATCTTTAACATCGATAAATGATAAAAATTGGGAGGGAGTCCAAGAAGGACCACCTAGACAGGAACTCTTGAAGGTTCATCCTCTTTGTTGAAAAAAGGAGTCCATCTAAATGCACAGTATTGCACCCCGTCAATCTCATAGGCTTCCCTCGAGGGTGCTTTGTTAAAATCATCTTTCGTTGCCATACGAACGAAAACATTACGTGGCCTCTTCATTGTCGAGACATTAGGCTGCCCAGCAAGACCCCATCGACTTTGGACGAAGGATCTGATGGCATCAATGGAAGGTCGCAACTGCAAGAACTTCAAGACTTGGGAGAATCAAAATGATTTGGCAGAGCGATCTATCTCTTCTTTGGAAAAAAGAAAACAAACCTCTTCGTCTATCACCTTTGGGGGACGAAAAGGGACTTCAACCTCCGGTAAGGGTTGTGGGACTGCCATAACCATGTCAGCGTGAAAGAAAAATGAAACCCTAGCAGAGCATGGAAAATCGCCAATATGGAAAGTTTGTCTCCACAACTTGCCAATTAGTTCAATACGTTTGCATGAAACAGTTTGAAATGAGTCATGTCGTGTTTACATATTTCTAACTAATTATTAAATGGATCAAAACATACGACACAACATGATCCATTATTTAAATGGGTTAGGTTTTGGTTTGAAATTTCAACACGTTTAGTTTAACAGGACGGGTTCGGATGGATCCATATTATCGAATATCCATATTTTGACCTGGCATGAATACGAATTACCATCCTAAGAAATATATGATCTTTTTTATTATATAAATACAGTATTGATCATGGAATAATAATAAAAGTAATTATATGGATTAATTACTTGTTAAGGTCCGGGGAATCTGGTTGAATTTTTCATGTTTTTCAGCTATTGCCTAGAGAATCCGTCTCTTCCCCTGAGAGAAACGCTTTGCCGTAAGAGAATTTTCCTGATTTCCAAAATCCAAAGGCAGAACCTTTTATTTTACTTCCAAACTTGGAGGACGAACCAATAAGGGAATTTCCTTTTTCAACTTTTTATTTTTATTAAAAAAGAACTTAATTACCTCTTTAGAGAAAAAAATAAAAAATAAATTTAATTACCTAATTTCCTAAAATTACTTCTCAGAGCCGCCGTAATAAAAAAAGGTAGAAGGAAAAAAGCGACAAATTACGTCCGCGTTCTCCGCTTTTAAAAGCTTCTCGCTCTATCTTCCTCTTGCGTTGGACCCTTATATATAGCTGTAACGCTCCCTCTGGAATTCTCAGGTTTTGAGCTCCAACATTACTGAATTAATCGCAAACTCTCTCTCTCTCTCTCTCTCCCCTTCACTTCAATGGCGTATCGGCAAACGCTAACGAAGCGTCTGTTTGACGGTTGTAGAGTTACATCGCCGTCGGTGACTCTAGAACACACGCTGATCTCGTCTCCTTCGGTTCGGATCCTAATTGTCCCTCCAAATGCTTCCAAAACAAACTTCCACCGCGAGTACATCACTTCGCCGGACTCGGCTGAGAAGGGATTTTTCCGGGGATTCTTACACCGGAGGGCCGCCAGCAACCAGTCAGCTTCGAGGCTCCCCGAGTTTCTATCCCTTCCCGTCGGGGACAGGCTCCGGGAGACCCTCAGAGCCATCAACATTACTGGCGATCGTCTCAGGCTCGACGGCCTGAATTCGCCGACGACTAATCCAGCAGTCTCGGCCGATAGTCCGTACGGTGTCTCCGTCCACGACGCGAGAAAGATCCTGAGGCTCACACAAATGGAGAAGCTGAAAGCAAAGCTCAGGGAAATCCCGAAAAGCTCGATTTCGTACTCTGAGTTTGTGCGAATCTGCATCGAAGGTTGTGATCAGAACGAGGATCAAGGCCTCGAGTTTGCCAAGACGTTGGACGACTCGGGAAACGTCATCGTTTTGGGAAACGCAGTGTTTCTCCGTCCCGATCAGGTAGAAAACTTTTTCCGGTCCATTCTGTTCTTAGTATACGGGTTGGGTTCAGTTACAGTTCGACAAATATCTGTCGCGGCACACATATTTATGGCTCAATTAATCTCTTTTTCTTAGGCCATAAAATAAATTTTCTCTTAATTTTAAAATAAAAATTCAGTCATAAAAAATAAACATACTTCTTGTATATATTTATTTTTATATATTTTATGTATATTTTATTAATATAATTAATTATATTATTTTTTAAATATAAAATAATTATTTTAACCAATCATATCAATAAAATGTATAAAAGAATATGTAACATAATTTTAAAATAACTTTGCACATTACTTATTATTTTCCACTTATGATATTAAATTCATGTATCTATTTTTCTTTTATTTACAAATCCAAATCCGATAATGATCGGGAAAGGAAGCTGCTCTGTTTATAATATATGATAGGTCGATGTTGCACCCGAGTAGTTTTGGAAAATGACAATCTGTAATTTTCTTGTGTTTGTATTTGAATATATATAGGTGGCAAAGTCAATGGAGACACTAATTTCTCAAACAATAGCCAATCCGAACGACCCAAGAAGAAAAGAACTAGAAGAGATGGAGGCCCGAAAGGCCATGATCGACCACAAAGCAAGGTCTTCGGTCATGGGCGAGCTCTGCTGCGGGCTGGGATTCCTTCTGGCCCAGGCCCTCACCTTCATGAGGCTGACCTTCTGGGAGCTTACCTGGGATGTCATGGAGCCCATCTGCTTCTTCACCGCTTCCCTTGACTTCGCACTCTGCTACGCCTTCTTCCTTCGAACCTCCATCGAACCCTCCTTCAGGGGCTACTACCAGTGCCGATTCATGGCCAAGCAAAGAAAGCTTATGGCTCTACACAACTTCGACTTCGACCGGTACAATGAACTCCGCAAAGCCTGCTGTTCGAGCTCCTGTTCTTCGATTCCCAACGCCCAATCTTTTTCGCCATTGGGTCACGCAGCAGAGGGGTTCGTTGGTGCCATGCATCGTTGAAGAGAAACGTAAAGGACATTTTTCAGAGTAATTAATCAATAAGTGAGTGAATTCCTTCAGGGATCAAATCGGTTTTAGTTCCTTGAGTTTTAAGAGTTTTCCCGACAGAATGATCAAGGGTTTTTGAGCAACATGATCATATATATATATATATAGAGCCTGAGGTTGTATATATATAGACTGAAGAGTTCTTCGTACGGCGTTCCGACTGGAGGTATACTTGTAAAGTGGTCGGCCGATCTACCTTTGTAAAGAACCTAAAAGCCGTATGATTTCAATGAAAAATAACAAGCCTTTTATCATACCATTTGGTCCTCAAAATTTCCAATCCAAACTTCTAATGTGTTACTCACACTTCATGTCAGGGACCACTCCTAGGACTATAGATTTTTATTTTTTATTTTTTTTAATGATTAAAGAAGTGACTATAAGTGAATTTATATATTTTTTAATTTTTTTTAATGGTTAAAGATGTTTATACTTAAAGAAAAATAAAAATAAAAATTATTTATATTTGTGTACACATTCAATAAATATTTAGTAGTCGCCCTAACATTTTTTTCCGTACAAAATTATGTGAAAATAGGTTAAGCGAAAGTGGTGCGTGTTTCCTTACAGAACATATATAATTGTTATTCTCTGTACTAAAAGTGACACTTTAGAGTATGGGTATTGTTGTGATTGTGCGGACCAAAATACTCCTGAAATAGACCAAGGTTGGACTAACTTATCCTTGAACATAATCGTTATTCTCTGTACCCAAAGAGAGAGTTTAGACTCTTGAAAGTATAGGTATTGTTGTGATTGGCGGACTAGAATACTTGAAATAGATCATTGTTGGAGTAACATATCCTTACTTAGTTCTTAGTTGGACTTACTACATATTAATATTGGACTAAATACTTCATTGGCTTTGTGAAGCGTTGTTCATTCTTGTACTGACCCGATTTGGTAACCCAACTTGATAAGATTTCGTCACGATTCTTTTGATATAGTTTCAATTAGGTTTGGACCTAAAGTTAGAACGAAAATGGCCAAGCCTCATGGGGGTGCCCTCGGGAATTTTTTTTTTTGACCCTATTTATGACTCGAGTATCGATCGCCAAACAAAAAGTTTACTTGGAAGTTTGCACAATAGCTCGCTCAAGTGAAACTTAGGCAAAGAAATCGCTCAACACTTGCTCGACATATTGAGCAAATATTGGACAAATTGTTCGCTTGAGATAATGCGATAATTGAAGAATTAGGGCTTTTTCCATGTAACTCTATTAATGTAGAAAAAATCACACAATAGGCTGAAATGAGAGAAATAGTCATTCTCAGTCCACTCTGTGACGACTCGAGCCTCGATTGTTGTGGTTTGGAGCCCTTGGTGGCAATTTGGTACGGCTGTATGACATTCATACGTACATTCATGCCAGTGAATAAGAAAAGTAAATGTAGAAAAAATAAAAGAAATTAAGACACAAATTTATATGGTTTGACACTGGGCCTACGTCCACAAGTATTTGGAGAATGAAAATTCACTATAATATGAGTATTTACAGTCTCTCATAGTCTTTCATCTCTTGCTGTACAATAGAAGTCAGAAATTTATTTCTTGGAGGAGATATTGTAACACCCCACTTAAAAAGCCGTTAAGACTTAACTTTTGCTCACTTAATCCTAGTTAGGGTACTATTGTTATTTTGGGAAATTTTAGGGATTATTTTCAGCGTAAGAGTCACACTTTGGGCTTAGCTAAAATTATGGGAAGAGTTCTAGATTTTATTTTAGGATTAACTACCAAGAAGCCAATAGTGGAATGACAATTGACATTATTATTGGGTTAAGCCAATAGAGGATGGATTTAGGTGTGAGTCCAAGAGTGTTTAATTAAGGGCTTTCAATCACTAAGAATGAGGTGGGCTAGAAATAGGTGCCATAAGCTAAGACCCATTTGGATTTATAAGGATTTAGGCCCCTCTTGAATAACCTTAGGGTTCCCACCTAACCATGGTTAAACTTCTAACTTGAGTTAAGAAGCACTAATCATCTCAATCATCTTACACATGCTTCCTACATCTAAACCATGTATTTAACTTAATTTTTCTTTAATTTATTTCCCACATATTTTTTCTGAAATTTTTGGTTTCTATTTTTTTTTCGCATTGTTCTTAGACCAACTTAGAATATTAGACTTGACCCAACACATGTCAACAGAAACAAAGCCATGTCAACGCCAAATTGAACACCAATTGGCACCTAGGTGCACCTTCATGTGCATTGCACCAAATCAGCTTCTAGCCCATGCTATTTCCATCATATTTTCAATTGCAATTTCACCAATCACACCTCACCACAACAATCAAGGTTTAGACTTAGCATTGGACGAAATAGCTCCAAGAAGCCACACCAAAAACCCAACAATTTTCTTAGGAAATCTAGTTGGAATCAAACTGAATGCCCTAAGTTGCTTGAAGGATTTTTTTAGTCCTTATTGGGCAATGATGACTTGCCAAATTTCATGTTACAGATTTACAAGATCGCTCGAGCGGAGGATTTTGGCCGCTTCAGCGAATTCAGGCAAATTCAACCGCTCGAGGGCCGCTCGACAATGTGATCGAGTGGGTTGCGAGAAAACAAATATCACCCGAGCAGAGACATTGGCCACTCGAGCGAATTCAGGCAGAGTCGAACGCTCGATCTGCGCTCAACACTCCGCTCGAGCGAACATCGTATTTTACAGATCTAGGGTTTTCCGCCGTTAGAGCATATAAAAGTGATTTTTCACCATATGGCCATACCTTTTGACTGGTGAACACATTTTGGGACAGAAAAACACAGCTAGAAGGATTCAAGTCATCTGTTTTGGAGAAGGAGTTCTACACATTGCACGTATGTTGGAATCATACATGAGCACAGACGGGATAGAAGCAGTGAATCATTTCCTTGAGTTTTTTAAGACGAGTTGCGGCTGCGAGGAGTATTTTTTAGTGTTTACTTTCCTTCCAATATTCTCAGAACAATTATGATGAATTCGTTTATGTTGAATTTTTCTAGCATGAGCTAAATTTTATTTATTCTAGGAAAACGATGTAACCTAGTTCCGAACTATGCTTGATTATTTATGCTAATTTAAGACGATTCTCTCTTTGTTTATCTGATTTATTCCGAGTTTATTGCATTTAATTAACTGGTCATTGGTTAGATGATATCGTAATTTTGTGATTTGCTATCGAAAGAGGGAATTATAGGGTAGATCTTGAATATTTCGGCATAGGTAAATATAGAGATCGAAAGACTTGTATAAACTTATGTAGTATTTAAATCA
The DNA here is from genome assembly GCA_011037825.1 of Carya cathayensis. Lineage (NCBI taxonomy): Eukaryota > Viridiplantae > Streptophyta > Magnoliopsida > Fagales > Juglandaceae > Carya > Carya cathayensis. Next base: position 144,308 of record QGSO01000393.1, on the reverse strand, counting down.
TTGATCTTATTGCTTTCTTGCTTTATAAATTTGCATATTCTTGTGTGAATTGATGAACAAGAATAATTTTCAATTGACTATCGAAAGAGGCTTTTGGATGAATTAGAGATTTGCTAATAAACAAAAAGAATTAAATTAAATTAGTTGGATGAGAAAAGCATAGTGAGAAATTAGGTGAAATCGATTTCCTAGAAGTTTTCTTCCCCATTAATTTGATCTTCGAATGTCAGTTTTATTTCCTTTGCGTATTTCTCTTTGAGTTGATTTTAGTTTAAATTGAAACTAAAAAAATCTTAGTGATTCCTCTAAATAAAATCAAGATTAGTATAATTTTGGTATTTGGCAAAAGTAAGGTACCAATCACTGAGGACGATACTCTTTTTATCACTTTACTATAAAACTACGATACTGTGCACTTACAGTTTTGCACCGATCAGGCAACCTCCACATGCCACCACGCCTTCCCTCCATTCCCTTAGAAATCTCTCAAATAATCATGGGATTCTGACCAAGCTTTCCCCCAAACAATTGCCAAAACCAATTGGCAATGGCACATTGAACCACTCGGCAATCACCTCAGTTCCTTCCCTTCCATGAGCTGCACACACATCATCACTTGGCAACGAATTCCTCCACCTTCCACCACCTAAAAAGGCCATCAAGAAGTGTCAGCATACCTGAACAACATAGTCATGGAGAAAGGACAAGAAGATGAGGCAAGCAAGTGATGAAAGCTAGACAATTTTTGAAGACCCTACCCAACGACATTCTAGGATGATCTCACTTGCCATTCATTTCATTTTTTTTCCTGAACCAAACCAGCCCCTTCACCGATAGCCTCATTGCATCACCTGAAAATGTAGAAATGATGGGGGTTTGAATACTATTCACCAGCACAAGTGATGACACAAGCTGAAACTTGCACCACCACACTCCACCGCCCATTTCAACCAATTCCAAGCCCCTTTTTCATCCAAAGCAAACGTTTCCCCACCCTCCAAGAAGCCCTATAAATACCTCCCTCACCTCCTCACTTCCTCACACCACTCCTCAAAGCATTTCCTCTAGTTTTCTTGAGAGCAAATACTTATTGTGTGAGAAAAGAGTTGAAGCCGAGTAGGTTGTTTGAGTGAGCTTAAGGGTCACAAATTTTTGTAAGTGTTCTTGCTTTATCTTTTTTTTTTTAAGTGATATAATGATATGTTAGGTTTCAATTTATGAGATGAGAATGAGGTATGATTTAATTTAATTGAGGATTACCATGCTAAGCTCAAAACTGGGTTAAATGGGAAGTATTGAATGCATAACTTGTTTTGGGTTAAATTTTTACCTATGGAATGTCTTGATATAATTTTATATGACTCACTAATGTCTTAGGATGAATTTTGAAGGTTTAAATTTGTGGTTGAAAGCATGCCATGATAGGTTTTAAATTCATATCTTGTGCTGATCATCTAGCATGCATCGATTTTGCTTAGTTTATGTTTAACTTAAGGAGTTTTGTTTAATTTGATTAGGCTTGAATAATGTGCATTTGGAAAAGCCTTGTGATTAGGATAAGAATGACAATGCATGATTTAGTTAGGTTTTAAAACATCTCTTGGCAAAGAAAACTAGAAACATCTTGCATGATTAATTGATGATTTAATGATGTTTAGGTTTCAAGCCATGTTTAAGTGTTGGGATGAACTAGTGTTACCTGAGCCCAAGGTTTAATGTGTCCCTAAGGTTATAATTATAGTTGGCACTTGATGAAATTTGAAGCACACATGCATTCCATAGAGGTTTTAAAATTGAAATCACACATAGGCCTTAATGAAATGCATGCCACGGGTTGGGTGTAATTGACATAGTTGAGACCTGAATCTTAAAATTCTAAGGGCATATATGTTTTTATAACATATAAAATACAAGGTTTGTTAAATTTGGTGAATTTTGGGGCTCATATGCAAATAGTAAAAATGTAGAGCCTTAGTGGAAATTTTGCTAAGTATAGGGGCAATTTTGTAAATACTGAAATTTTGAACCCTTTGATTATAAACATCTTCTTTAGAAGTTCAAGTCCTAACTTAGAATAATTTTGTTTACAGCCGCATCAATTCTCTAACTCAGAAAGTTGTATGCTGGCCTCTAACTTACACTTTGATATGTTATTTATAATTTATTGATAAATGCCACATTCATGATTTAAATGTCATTTCGGTATGAAACATCATATTATATGATACGTTGAGTACATGACTACTTGCTTACATGACATGTGCAATTTTTATCATTCGAGCATGTTGTACAAAATTATCATTTTCACATGAAGCATACTTACAATGCATGTTATGAAAAATATTTTTAAGCATAACATAAAAGCTTAATTTTTGTTACGAGCCCAAAGGATAGGATGGAGATTTATCCTAGTAGAACTCCTTTTTCTAGTATAGAGTGAGTAAAAATAGAGTGGTAACCTCTACATAGATGAGGAACAGTTAACGGGTTTCGAATAGATATTCTTCTTAAAGAAAGCCAGAGTGAAGTAAGATTTTATGGCACTTAAGGCTAGTAGGTGCATATGTTATTTTATTATGATGTTATGTTACTAATGCATTGAGAATGAGTTTGCAAAAGTTGTACTTTCAACATGAGTTGTATTACGGTCACTAGTAGGTACTCACAATGCATATGGGGAATTGCGATGATACCATACGTTATAATATTAATGTTAATGTTAGTGATGGCTTAATGATGATGAAGTGTTATGTTTTGAAAGTTGAATTGAAAATGTTCTCTGTAAGAAAACGTGCATAAAAATAAAAGATTTTTCGTATAAGGTGAAAAGTTTTTCTGAAAAAGTTGGATGGGAGAATAATACAGATTGCTCATCATGCATTCATGTCATATTTATCATTTGTCATGCATAATTTATCTTTGTACACATTGGTTGTTAACTTACTGAGATTTCAAATAAATCTCACTCATTATGGACCCATTATCATTCCATTCGAAATGATAGAAGTTGTGACATGATATGAAGAGGACAGACATGATGGACTAATGGATACGATTGGTTAAGAAGGAGCCAGAACTAGAGAAGAGATTAGATCTGATTTTGATGTTCATAACACTAACTCTACATATGATAGAGCATATGAGAGAGTTGATTTAATTGTTGAGACTTGGCTTTAAGAATAATGCATTGAGGATATGTTATCTTTAAGTTTAAACTTATGATGGTTATTAATGCTATTGGGATGTTTTAGTTCATTTTGGCATGAGTTATTTTTACTCACACTTATTCCGCTGCGATTATTGCATACTTCTAGTTGTTCTCTAGGATGCATTGCTTATTAACTGTCATAAATGAGGGTATGTAACATTGTGTTGCATGTCTCGATGCTCTAAGTCTCATTTCCATCCCAAGCAGAGGTTTGGGGGCGTTGTAGATATTATTGCTAGAGCTCTTATTGTGTGGTTGAAGAAGCTGAAGAAGAAGTCCAAGCCGAAGAAGCCCAAAGTCCCCTTTTCATCCAATTTGATCCCTTTCTTATCATTGGCCTTGGGAGTGGTAAGGGATGCAGCTTTGTCCCACTCCTCCTTGGCCTTGGGAGTGGTAAGGGATGGCATATCTATCCTTTCCTTCTTTTCCCTTATCCCCACTTTGTCTCATCTTTATCTCTTCTTCCACTCTCTTATTATTTTTCTTCTAGTGTGAGCCCTTTGATGGGTTGGACTTGGTTATTTAGACTTAGGACATTTTATCCCCCTTCAATTGCTTAAGGTCAATTTGCTATGAAAGAAGGCCTTGAGAATCTTTAAGATAAAATATGCAATAGAGATAATTCATTAGAAACAAATTCCTAGAGGTGCACTCGATCACCTCATGTGTGAGCGCAAAGTTTAGTTTTGGTGGGAGATGGGCTCGACCGTGTAAGATGTGAGCACGGAACTCGGCTTTGGTGGGAGAAGGGCTTGACCGTGTAATGTGCAAGCGCGGAGCTCGGCTTTGGCTGGAGATGGGCTCAATCATGTAAGGTGGCACATGGGCAGGGTAGCCAAATGACCTGCATGACCGTTGGTCGCTTAGGAGGCCAAGCGATCCTTGACCTTTCCCGACCATTAGCTCATGGTGAGGGAGAGCGGGCAATTAAGTGACTTGACCTGACTGTCGACTCTTGATGGGGAATGGGTAGGTTTAGATGCTTCTTGACCTTTCCTACCTGTGAGTTCATTTTCTTGAAAGGTTGCTTGAGGTCATTTTTGTTTTCGGTGGTGTTTGCGGGTCATTGTCCATTGATGTGAATAGTTTTTGGTGTTCATTTGTTTGTGGTAACCCGCTTTAAGTGGTCAGGCAGCTCGTTGACCCTCTAGGTCCATCTTAGGCAGTAGCCAAGTCCGTCGATTCATTTTATAAGGTAGGCCACGCAAGGTAGTTGTGTAGCTCGGAGACTCGTTCCCAAAAGTAACTTGCTGGTGACGGTTGTGGCATGAGTGTAACACTTAGCGTTTACTGGAGAAGATGCTGTGTTGGTATTGTTGTCCAGGTGTGAGTCAAGAGACTCGACTTTGTTAATGCAAAGGTCAGTAAGTCAAGGGACTTGTGTCCAACTAGCTGTCTAGGCAAGTCCTAAGACTTATGCCGGGCCTAAACTCCATGGAGAATCAAGGGTCTCGGCTTGGTGGCATGAAGGTCAGCTAGTCAAGGGACTTGTATCCGACAGGCCGTCTAGGCAAGTCCAAGGACTAGTGCCTCACGTAAACTTTGTGGTAAATCAAGGGACTTGACTTGTGGCATGAAGGTCGGCAAGTCAAGGGACTTGTGTCTAACTATTTGCCTGGGCAAACCAAGGGACCCGTGCCTTACCTAAGCTTTGTGTGGCAAGTCAATGGACTGGCTTTGTTGGCGTGAGTGTCAACTGGTCAAGGGACTTGTGTCTAACTTTTGCATCGTGGTGAGTCAAGGGACTCAGCTTTGTTGAAGAAGATGCTTGTCTGTGCTAAAAAATCCAGCCCAGTTAGTGTAAACATCCTCAATCACAAATGTGAGGTTTGCAAACTTGAATTGTGTTGCTAGTGCATGATTTGGGTTGGAGGCATATCGACGAGGCTTGTGGGCAGCCATGTTTTGACAATAATGAAGATCCAGGTACCCACGATGCCAAGCAACTTCTTATGATGAAGACATGTTAAGACCCCTTGGCGATGCCTAAGTGGGGCTATGTAGCCGGTGTTCCACACCACAGAAACCCACTCTTTTCATAACAATGAAATTCAAACAAAATTTGAGAAAGACAAACCAGAGTGTCTTAGTCGTTGTCGCTGATTTTTGCTTGACTGAAATTGTTCATTGTTGGTTTCTATTCCCTTTCTTTCCTCTCTCTTTTTTTTTTTTTTTTTTGCAACTGTTGTAGGTTTGGGAAGCTCTTGGCCATTGATCATCACTGTGGGTGAATAAAGACATAGAACATGGCACGAGATATGCAATGTGTGGCCAAGATCCTTTAATACTTTGTCAACGTGCCTGGAGGCAGCTTATGCTAGGTTAGGCTGGTGCGTGTTAGGGTCAGCAAGGGCTGGTGAAGCACGTTGCATTGGCCATGCAATGTGTGTTGGAGGTTGCTTGTGCTCGGTTAAGCCTCTTCTTATGGCCATGCAACTCCAGGAAGCTGTGTAGGTGGCAGTTGAGTAAGATGGTCGGGATGCATGTGGCTGGGGAGTTGAGTGGCTGAGGAAGATGTTCGAGATGAGGGCTTAGGCCAAGCAGTTGCTTGGGCTTGCCTTGTGGCTAGGCAGTTGAGTCCGTGATGAGTTGGCCAAGATGTTTTTGTTTGTGCTATATGTGGTCGGGGCAACCTATGAGGTGGCCGAGTAGAGTGATGGCCTAGATGTTTTTTTCCGTGATGCTTGTGACCGGGAGTGCTCTTGCAACTCAGCTATGCTTATGGGACTGAGATGGATCTATCTAATATGTTGGTGGCCGAGATGCTTTTGTGGCTCAGCCACTTGCATGTGGCCGTGCAGTCACTTAGGCCTGGCACTTAGGCCTAGTAGGTGCTTGAGCTTGCTAGTTTGGTGGGCGGCTGCTAGTGTGCTTGTCCATGTGGCCGAGGAGGACACGGTTTGGGAGTAGGTGGTCAAGGAAGGGTGGCTGAGATGGCATTACCTGAAATGTATGGCAGGATGGTTACCTGGGGCTATACATTTGTATGTGGAGGGGTAGTCGCCACTGGTTGGTTGAGCAAGGGTGCTTGCCACTAGGTGGCTGAGCTACAAGCCATGGTAGTCGTGTGCACAGCCATGCAAGTGGTAGCACTGAGCAACCAGGAAGAGATAGATCACCCTAGCAGTCTACACTGTGGCAACTGGAGCCCCTATTTTGCCTCGATAGGGCCAGGCCAAGTATCCTTGACCTTGTGCACTATTGTGCACATGTTGCCGTGACGTCATTGGTTGGGGGTGGTTTGGAGACCATCTCATAAAAAGGTAGATGACGTTGGCGGGCCATGAGGTGGTCGTTGGAGACCCTGTCATGCCACGGTGGGGTTGGGCCGAGGAGTTTCAGCCATTGCATTCTTGTGCACGTGTTGCCTGTGGTGAGGCCGTTATTAGTTAGTGGTGGAAGGGGACCATTCTAGAAGAGGCAGACAGTGTCGATAGGCCATGAGGTGGCCATCGGAGACCTTGTCGTGCCATGGTAGGGCTTGGCTTAGGAGTTTCAGCCACTACATTCTCGTGCATGTGTTGCCTACTGTGGGGCCGCTATTGGTTGCAGGTGTTCGGGGACCACTACGAAAGAGGCAGACAATGTCGGTGGGCCATGAGATGGCCGCCAGAGATCCTGTCATACCACTGCAGGGCTAGGCTGAGGAGTTTCAACCACTACACTCCCTTGCACTTATTGCATGTGGAGGGCTACTACTAGTTAGGGGTGGTCGGGGACAACCTAATGGATGTAGACAATGTCGATGGGCCATAAGGTGGCCACCAGATACCTTGTAGTGCCACGACGGGGTAGGGCTAAGGATTTTCAACCACAGCACTTCCGTGCACGTATTGCCTGTAGCAAGGCTGCTGTTGGTTGGGGGTGGTCGGGGACCACCCCAGAGGAGGCAGACAATGCCGGTGGCCCTATTGTGCCATGGAGGGATGGGTTGAGGAATTTCAATCGTTGCACGTTGCTTACATGGTGGACGCTAGCTCTGTGGGGGGTATCAGTGACTAAACCGGTGAAGATAGACAATGCCAGTGGGCACAGTGCATTTAAGTCTACAATACTTGCCCATGTTATCCCTTCTCTTTTTGTGCAGTGCACTATGCACTTAAAATTCAAGTGGTCGAGCAACTTGGGTTATCGGCCTTACACGTTGGCTGCATAATAAGCTCTTGAATGTATAGTGCACTTAGCAGCCTGGGTGAGAAAAGGTTTTGTTGCCCAATTTTTGTAATAGTTCTGGTCGTAAAAAATAAGAAGGGAGAAGTTGATAATACTTATCTAGAGAAAAATTTATCCACTTAGTTTGAGATGAATTTGCAAGCTAGAAAATTGTCCTTCTTCCACTCTTGGTGTAGAAAATTAGTTGATCCCACATATGATGTCTGCTGTTAATACAGAAAAAATCACACAACAAGCCGAAAGGGGAGTAAGAATACTTCCTAGCCAGCTGTGATGACTTGGGCCTCGATTGGTCTGGTTTATGAGCCCTCAAGGCAGTCTAGTACGGTTGAATGGCATCTATATGTATATCCATGACAGTGAAGAAGAAAAGTAAATGTAGGGAAAATAAAGGAGATTGAGACACTTAGATTTACGTGGTTCGGCACTAGACCTATGTCCACGGGCATTTGGGGTGGAGAAATTCACTATCGTATGAGTATTTTATAGGATTTCATTGTCTTTCTTCTCTTACTGTACATTAGAAGCTCGAAATCTATTTGCTAGAGGAGATATTCTCACTGGAGCTCTCGTCGTGAGGGTGAAGAAGCTTATAAAGAAGAAGGTCAAGTTGAAGAAGCCTAAAGTTTCCTTGTCCCCTTTTTCGTCCTGTCTTATCCTTGGCCTTGGGATCCTCGTTGGTGTGCCTGACTTGTTTTTCTACTTTTTCTTTTCTTTTCCATCCCTTTTTTCTTTTCTGCCCGACACTCTCTTTTCCCTTGTTCTCTCTTCGTCTCCTCTTTGTCTTTTCTTCTTCTGTCTTCTTATTTGTCTTCTAGTGGGGGCCTTTTGATAGACTGAACTAGGCTATTTGGGCCTAAGATATTTTATCCCCATTCAAATCCTTTATATATGTTTATTATGAATACTATGGTCTTCTTGAGCATTGTAATTTCGTCCTACATTGGAAAGGGTAAAATCTCCCTAGCCTAAGCTCACTAAGTCTAACCCATTAAAGGGCCATTATCAGGGACCAAGGAAAAGACAAGGAGGAAACAACAAAAAGTAAGTGTTAGAGGGGAAGAGAGAGGTGACAGAAAGGGAGATGAACAGGTCATATGTGCAGAAAAGGAAGTACAAGCAGGAAAAAGGGATGAAGTGACATAAAGATGACTTTCTCACCAACCACTGACAGAGGCATAAAAAGAGGGATATGAGATTAAATAATGGGGGCTTTTGGACGAAAAAGAGCCAGATCTGACCTAGTCTCATCTTAGAATATTGAGGGCTTAGCATGGATTATTTATCGACCTTTTGAACCTAACGAAAGACCACATAATTGTTTTAATAAAATAAGACAAAAATAAAGAGAAAGCAAGAGTGCATACTGCTCGCATTTTTGCTCAAGAAGATTATAAAGTTCTGCAAGTGCGTAGGGCTAGAGTATATTTTACAAGTTTTTTCTTGCAACAATGGTAGCAATCACTACAAAACTCACCAAAGCAATCACAAGAGGCCAAAAAGCATCGCAAACACCAAAGAGCATAAAAAATATTCGTTCTTTTTCATTAAACTTATAGAAACACCATTGTTACAGACGTGTTTCACACCACTAACTACACGGATCTCTATAAGAAAAAAATGGGAGGCACCGTGTGCCTGTGGTTCTCCAATGCTTAAGTCAGATGAATGATCTTCGTAGGTACATATGGATGACTGAATTGAATTGAAAGAGTTACCTCCATGTGTTATTAATAGGGGTGCAGTCGTGAAAATAATCAATACAGAAGGATATATCTTTGACGATTTTCAGCATTAATTGGAAACAACCTCTCCCTAATAACTCTGAGGCTTTATCAAGCCTTCATTGTTGTGTGCCCCTGTAAGACTTATCGGATCAATTATGGGTTCTTGGGCATTCACTACGGTGGACCTATAAGTACTAAATATCCATTCCAACCATCAACATCAAGAATGAGAAAAATATGTTGCAAAATTGCTTAAGCTTATCTAAGAGAAGCGTTGAAACGTTATCAATCCACAATAACAATAAAAAAAGCATTGGGTTCTTAAAAGTGTAGCTGTACTCCATACCCTTCTTCCATCATCGAGAACAAAGAGTTTCCATAAGATGCTTGTTGACATCTTCTCTGATGTGAGACCTGACCCAAGAGCCAGATCTGTTGGAATATTGGGGGGTTAACATGGATTATTTATCGACCTTTTGAACTCAACCCAAGGCGACATAATTGTTTTAATAAAATAAGAGAAAAATAAAGAGAAAGCAAGAGTGCATACAACTTGCATTTTTGCTCAAGAAGCCTATCAAGTTCCGCAAGTGGGCAGGGCTAGAGTATATTTTACTAGTTTTTTTTTTTGCAACAACGGTAGCAATCACTACGAAACTCACCAGAGCAATTACGTGAGGCTGTAAAGCATTGCAAACACAAAAGATCTTAAAAAAGATTCGTTCTTTTTCATTAAACTTGTAGAAACACCATTGTCATCGACATGTTTCACACTACTAACTACATGGACCTCTGCAAGAAATAAAAGGGAGGCACCGGGTGCCTGGTGGTTCTCCGATGCTTAAGTAAGATGAATGATCTTAATATGTATATATGAATGACCGAATTTAGTTTACAGAGTTACCTCTATGTGTTATTTATAGGGGTGCAGTCGTAAAGATAATCAATACAGATGGATATATCTTTGACGATTTTCTGAATTAATTCTAAACATCCTCTCCCCAATAACTCAGAGGCGATATTTAGCCTTCATTGTTGTGTGCCTCTGTAAGACTTATCGGATCCATTATGGGTTATTAGGCATTCACTACGATGGACCTATAAGTACTACATATCCATTCCAACCATCAACATCAAGAATTAGAAAAATAGGTTGCAAAATTGAAGAAGCTTTTCTAAGAAAGGCATCGATACCATTTCAATTCACAATAAAAATAAAAAAAAATTCTTGGGTTCTTAAAATTGTAGCTATACCCCATACCCTTCTTCCATCATCGAGAACGGAGAGTTTCTGTGAGATGCTCACTGATAGCTTCCCTGATCTGAGCCCGAGCCAAGAGCTAGATCTAACCTAGTCTCAGCTTGGAATATTGGGGGTTAGCATGAATTATTTATCAACCTTTTGAAACCAACACAAGACCACATAATTGTTTTAATAAAATAAGACAAAAAAAAAAAAAAGAGAAAGCAAGAGTGCATAATGCTCGCATTTTTGCTCAAGAAGGTCATCAATTTCCGCAAGTGGGCAAGGGTAGAGTATATTTTACTAGTCTTTTCGTGGAAAAATGGTAGCAATCACTACAGAACTCACCAGAGCAACATGTGAGGCCATAAAACATCACAAACACCAAAGATAATAAAAAAGAATTGTTCTTTTTCATTAAACTTGTAGAAACACCATTGTTACGGACGTGTTTCACACCACCAACTGCATGGACCTCTGCAAGAAATAAAAGGGAGGCACTGGCTGCTTGGTGGTTCTCCGATGCTTAAATCAGATGAATGATCTTACTATGCATATATGAATGACTGAATTGAATTGATAGGGTTAGCTCTATGTGTTATTTATAGGGTTGCAGTCATGAAGATAAATACAGGATTTACATGCTTGATGGGAGTTAAAACATCAAAGTCACTGTGGCATCACAAACTTGGAAACTTAGCCAAATCAATCACTGAACATGTTCTCAAACATTTTCAGCTTCCAGTGTCCCAGAAAAATGTCTCTTCATTTGTTTGTGAAGCTTGTCAGTTTGCAAAAATAAAGTAGTTGCCTTTTTGTTAGTCTTCAAGAGTCAATTTCAGTCCTTATTCACTCTGATGTCTGGTCATCTCCTATACAATCTGTTGGGGGTTGTAATTACTATGTTATTTTTATAGATGACTTCTCCAAGTATGCTTGGTTGTTTCCAATGTCTCGATAATATGAAATTTTCTCATGTTTTGTCAAGTTCAAGTGCTTTGCTGAAAATCAATTCCACACTGAAATCAAAGCCTTTCAAACTGATGAAGGTGGTGAATTCATCTCACATCAGTCCAAGAACTTCTTAGACACAAATGGAATACTTCATATAATATCCTACCCTTATACACATCAATAAAATGAGGTGGCTGAAAGGAAACACGGACACATAACTGAAATTGGTCTAGCCCTCTTAGCACATTCAGGTCTTGCATAAAAATATTGGGTTGATGCATTCTTGATAGTTGTTTTCCTCATTAAAAGGTTGCCTACCCCTCTCCTTAATCTCGAATCACCCTACACTACTCTTTTCAATAAGGCACCAGATTATAAACAACTTAAAAGTGTTTGGTTGTTGCTGCTACCCTTTAAGCCTTACAACTCTCACAAAATTAGCTTTCACAGCAAGAAATGTATCTTCTTGGGGTACAGTCAAAATCATAGAGGATATAGGTGTTTGGATCCACAAAGCAGCAGGGTGTATATCTCTCGTCATGTTATTTTTTATGAGTGCACTTTCCTACCTCGTGATTACATAAAGTCCTCAATTCCTGCTAATCATTCTTCTTCTGTTATATTACTAGCACCAGAAATATCATCTCCTTCATATCAAACACCACCTACTACCCCTTCAAGCACCAACATTCCATCCATACAGTCACCTTTTACTGCTGTTGACCCATAAAATCATGCCTCTAGTCAGGAAAATCATATCAGATCAGTTGTTTCTCATCCCATGACAACCAAATCTCGAGATGGTACCTCTTGCCCAAAACAGTTCCCAGATTATCAGCTCTTCTATAGTACCAAGCATCCATATGTATCACTTAATACCTCTGCTTTACCTGTTGAACCCACTACTTTTGCTCAAGCTTCTAAATCCACTGAGTGGACAGTTTCCTTGGCATCAGAATTTGAAGCCTTATAGGCTAATCAAACATGGGAATTATGTCCAAGACCTACACATAAAAATGTCATACATTGCAAGTGGATTTACAAGCTAAAAATTAAAGCAGATGGTACCATAGATAGATACAAAGCCATATTGGTAGCAAAAGGATTTGAGCAGCAAAGTGGCATTGATTTTACTCAGACCTTTAGTCCTGTGGTTAAACCAACAACGATATGAATTGTGCTTGCCTTTGCCTTAGCAATATCTTACAACTGGACACTTCATCAATTGGATGTCTCAAATGCATTTTTGCATCGTTACTTGAATAAGGAGGTGTTCATGGAATAGCCTGTTGGATTTATTGATAAATCATGTCCCATTCATGTATGTCGACTAAAGAAAGCTATCTATGGGCTAAAACAAGCTTCTAGAGATGGTTCACAAGACTGTCTCAACCCCTTCTCAGCTTTGGGTTTGAAGAATCTCAAGTGAATTATTGTAACGCCCCAGTCCCGTAGGGGTCGGGGAGTTAACTCTTATAACATGAAAACATCTCCAAAACACAACCATATATAATCCAAAGACTCCAAAATAAAAATTTATTTATTCAAACCAAGTTTACTTCTTCTTCCATCAAGGTACCGAAGTAAAACCTCAATAAAATAAATTAAAATCTCCTCCAACACTCATAAATATCCATAACTCAAAACACCAAAATAACATATATAATAAATCTATCAAATAAAACGCCCCAATAACTACTACCCTCTGGCACTTATTCCTCAACGATCATCTAATATTGTTAATAATTCCTACTCTTGACTCTCAGCTGAAGCATCAAAATTATCTGAAAATATTGTGGAGATAAGGGGAGAGTTATCTACAACTCGGTAAGCAAAGAACATATACTTGTATGCAAATATGAACATTTATAGAGTTTAGAATGCAGAACAAAACATTTACCTCTAGAATGCTAAAATCAAAACACTTGCTTTCAGAATGCAAAACATGTATCAAAATATTGGAGCTAAACTTTCAAAAGCAATCTTATTAAAAGTAATCCTTTGGCATAGCATAAATGATCATCATCATCATATCCGAACATCATATCAAGAGAGAGTCCATGTATAACCCCTGTGGTAGGGTTGTGCATTTGCGGATAACCAGGCAACACATAATCACTCTGTAACCAAGGTGTGCACTTAAACAAAGACCACTACTATAACCTGTGGCAGGGCCGTATCCATTATTATAACCCATGCTTGGGCCGTATCCACTATTCTTACCCGTGGTTAAGCAGTATCCACTATTATTACCTGTGGTTGGGCCGTATCCACTATTATAAACTGTGGTAGGGCTGAATCCACTATTATAACCTGTGGTTGGACTGTATCCACTATTCTTACCCGTGATTGGGCCATATCTACTATTATAACCCATGGTATGGCTGTATTCACTATTGTAACCCGTGGTACGACCATATCTACTATTATAACCCGTGGTTGGGCCATAACTAAATAGAGCGGAAGCATAATCAAATTCATAATTAGAAAGTCATGCCAAAGATTTTTCAGATTACACATTGTATCAGAACAAAATACTGAGTAGCTTTAGATCATTTCATAAATTCAACAAAACAAAATCAAAGTACCTTCATCTTAACCACAACAAAACTTTAATAATCTCATTTTAGCTCTTTTTACAAAGTTCATAAACAATATGAAAAAATAAGCTCGTGTCTACTCTAGCCATGACAAAAGTACTTTCTCCTTCATACAGAGTTCATGAATAATGCCAAAACGAATAATTGAGGTTGTTTTTAACAATTCTTTTCAAAACAAAACATGCAAATTTTAAAAGTCAATCCCTCCTCATTTTCTTATTATATAAAGTTTAGTATAGGAACCCCGCTTACCTAAACTTCTTAACTTTTTAGAATTTCTCCATAATAGTACCGAACAAATATCAATCATCACCTATAAAATAGTCACGTAATTCTCATAAATTTTTGATCAACCACATATTTCAATACTTAAACCCGAAATGCTAAATTAACCTATTATAAATCCTCAAAACCTAAAATCCTCATAATTTCTAAAATACCATCATTTTTCAAAACCATCAATTATCTACTTAATTTTCACCTAACCCAAATCTCACTTATTCACACGGTTTATTTAAAAGAAATTTAAAACCCAATCTGTTTTAAAAAAATATGAAAAGTCATCGAAATAAAAAATATTACCCAATCTAAAAATAATTTAGAACCCAAACTTAACTCAAAAACATTTTTACAAAAAATCACTTAACCGCAATACACTAAAAAATATAAAACAGAAACGAGTAAAAACAGCCTACTTAAATAAATCTTTAAAATACCATGTTTTAAAAGCTGAGGACAAAATTGTAATTTCCTAATTCATAAATGAAAAACCCAAAGGCAACCAGCAAAAGAAATCAAAACCAAAGAAAGAGGCTGTGAGGCAACTTACCCAACTAAACCATAGGATACAAAATGGGAGCAAGTAGAGGATGAAGGAGCTGGGTTGGTTCGAAGGTGAGTGGCATGGCTAAACGACTAAGAAGCAGAGAGGAAGAGTGATGAGAGAGAGAGCGGAGGATGAGAAAGTAGGGGAGGATTGACGTGGGCTTACTGAAACAACACGGGGTGACTGGAGGAGGCACGAACGGCGAACGAGTGGCAAGTGGTGACATCGCTAGACCTCCATCGAGCAAAGGCTGAGAGCACAACTCATGCTCTGTTTCAGGGGTAGAAAAACAGAGGCTTATTGGCAGTGGAAAGGGAACCAAAGGCTGTTTGGTGGTTAAGTGGGTGGAGGCGTTGGGCTAGGGTTCAACTGGAAGGGATCAATGCTCTGTTTTTATACATGCAAAACAGGGGCAGTTGTGGTGGATAAATCTGTAAGATATTTTAACATGAATATTAATAAACGGATCTTCAATTTTATATGATCTACAATAATAAACAGTGACTAATAATACGTACCTTTCTCTATCAGTTCGATGAAGAAATAGATCTGATTATGAGGAAAGGATCACCCTAGCAACTTTGCCTCACAAGTGTCTCACGATGGCAAAAGGAACTCTAATGTTGTAGGTGAGAACCCTTTAACTCCTCAGTGCTATTTATAGATTTCTGACCATCAAGAAATCTCTGAGTTTGTATCTGACTATAATTAGAGATATAGAGTTTTAATCTTATCTCTTAAGAGTTATCTTATCCCGTTATCACTAATCTTTTATCTGATAAGTTTAAGCTATTTCAAACTTTATTAAGATGGGTGTGTGGGACATAGAGTTTTAATAAAACTCTTACATTCTCCCACTTGGCCCATACGCCCATAAAATAATATTTTCCGTTCATGGGTTTATTATAGGAAATTAACTATACTGCACAAATTTCTTTCCTGAAACTTTCATAGCTCAAATACTTTTCATGAATTCCGTAATATGAATGTTAAATCAACCACTAATGCGAGTCATGACGGTCATCTGTTATATAATCAACAAATTCCTTTCCATGTACCACAACACCAGTAACCAATTTTACATGATCTTTAATTGGGATAATTAAGGCTAATACCGTGATGCCTTGGGTTCCAATTCATGTCTGTTGCAGACATTATCTTGTCATCATTCTTCCAAAACATTCAATGTACAAATAAGTGAAAAAACAAGAAAATAGAAACAACCATAATAGATATCTTTTAATGTCCAGTAACAAAATATTCAGCATATCAATGATCTGTATAATATGTTCACATTATGGGTATAAGCATTTGAACCCATCTTTTCAACATATTTTTTGAATTATAATCATTAACACACTATTGATATGGACATATTTGTTTCTGTATTTTCTCCTTATAAAATTTCATTAAATACTCATCATTCGGAGAAAAATACTCTGAGGAATTCTTGCCATACATTCTTAGTGGCTTGGCTGTAAGTCGACAATTCCAAGTCCTAAGATAAATTTCCTCAGTTAAATACTATAAACTGTGGCCTCAAAGCATACCACAAACTCAGTCCCTATTGCACATGAAGCAGTAAAAGATTTGCCTCATACTTTTCCATAGATAACTCTACTATATAGCAAAATACATAACCATAACTGTATTTTCCATCATTAGAGTAATCTCATAAAATAGGGTCTGAATATCCTGTTACCTTAAGAGTATCAATTCTTCTTAAGACAACAATATAATCTTTAATTTCTTGCAAATAACATTGTACTCTTTCACAGCTTTTGGGTCAAGTATCCTTAGGTTACTTTAGCAACAATCAAGGATATTAACGATAAACCAATGTTTAGCTGTATACAAATTTGTGCAACCATCAAGTTCCTTATAACCATTTTATACAAATTTCTTTAACGACCTAATCAATTCAAGAACACTGTAAATACTGAGCATGTCACATTTATTTTTAAAGCATCCATTTACTAGTAATTTTTCATGCAAAATCTTTTCAAACTTTATGCAACTGTATTAAGACAATCCTAACAGTCATTGTCTTGGTATTAAATTCAATCTCAATTACAAATGATGTCTTATTCATAAATTTCATTTAGAGACGTAACTTTAATGTCATACTACTAACGATAACTCATACTTGCCAAAAAGTCATATACATACATGATCATAAAAACAAATATACTCCCACTGACCTACGGGTATATATATTAACAATAAATATTTTTCTTAAACCAAAACAGTATTGGTATTATCAAATTTCATAGGTAATCCTTTTATTCGTTTCTTGTAGATTTCAGACTTTTACTCTACAATTTTTTTTTTACATTCATTTAATGTAACTCTAGAGTATAATGAGTTACTAATGTCATAGTGATCCTCAATGAGTTCTTTCAGATTTAATAGAAAAAAAAAACTCTAATTAATGCTCATTTCTGAGTGAAATCCTTAATTACAAGTCTAACTTTATATCATTCAATATTACCCTTGAAGTCAAGATTTTGTCTCCAAAACCCATTTCCATTCGACTTTTCATACATTTCAGAGAATTTAAACAAAATTGCAGACTTTACATTGATTCATGGATTTCAATCACTCTTTTATGCATCAATCTTTTATAGAATCACTTATTTCTATAATTTGTGAAAACATATGTAAACTTTTATTTATTTCTATATCACATTCAAATTTTGAAGATACACCACATAACTTAACCAAATAGCAAATCAAGAAGATTGCATGAGGTTACCTGTTCTGATGTCTCTATGGCCAATTCTTCAGTAGTGTTTCTCTGATGAGGTGAATGATCATTTGCTTGTTGTTTCATATTATCATTAAAATAATCATAATAGGAAACTACAAAAATTTTCAAAAAGACGAGAATGCATTTCACAATAATCACATTTCTATTTTCCATACTCCCACTGATTTTGCCAACCATAAGAAATTTGATATTTCAATTTTCTCAAAATTCAAACCATAAGTAGAAAAAATACAACCTAAATCATTTGAATTTCCTTAAGTAATCGATAATAATAATGTACCCAATAACTATTATAAAATTCAACAATCTTTCATTTGGGTTATAAACTATTACTTTAATTTGATCACCCATACGTGAATATGCCTTAAAACAATTCATACTTTAAAAATGAATCATTAAGGCTAAAAAACACAATATAAATTCTAAAGCATTATGATATAAGTTTTAAACCATTATAGCCCAACTCTTAATATTTTTCATGACACTATTTCAATCCAATTCAATGATTTTCACATTTCTATCTAACTGCAATTCCTCCCCATGAGAAGTACTACAAGAATTACTAATGGCTTGAGACTTCTCATGTAGTAGATAGATACATTCATATCATGAAAAACATCTATAAAAGTAATGAAATACTTATATCAAATATTATAGGAAAAAGATTTACATGCGTCTATATACATTATCTCAAGAAAATCTCAATTTCTTGTGGTATCTTTTATTGACATGTTTGATTTATTTTCTTTTTATATAAAGCAACACACATCCTGAGATTAGAAAACCTAAATGCGGAAAATATTTTATTTACTAATCTCTTTAACTTTTCTTGAAGATATTCTCTAAACTTTTATACCACAAATTATATTTCAAATTCCATACCATAAATTGTAAAACCTTTCCTAAATCATTTATCCATTTGGCTCCTGTACATACCTCATGAGTGAAAAAACTTTTAACAAAAAAAAAATATATATATATTATGAAGGCATGACAAATAAAACTTTATTGGAAAGAAAAAAGGAACCAACATAAGTGAAATATTGAAACAAATTAAAATTTGAACATTTGTACTCGAGTTTCATCTAAAAGAATGCATAAACATGTATAAGATTTGATTCGAAACTTATTTGGTTTATCCTTCCTTTTGAATCATGTCTTATGCTTAGGGCACGTAAACCTTCATGTGTCACTATTTCTTTTAAACTTTAATTGACACAATTCTTATATTTTCATTACAATCATTTCCTCCGTTTCCCTAATGATACAAATGATTTTTCATACAAATGAGCAAAATAAATTTGTATCTAGCTAACAACCATGCTACTAACATGTTCATATCTTATTATTTTAATAAAATAATAATGTATTTAAAGTAAACAATCATGTACAAAAAATTCATACAGTTTAATATAGAAGCAGTTAAACATTGTACTTTTTTGGCCTTTATCATTATTCTCAATGATAATTGATGTTTAAATATAAAAAGCTCTTAATGTAAATTTGATATGCTCATGTTTCTCTATATTAGAGTCCATTCTATACATGAAACTTGTAATGATATTCATATGCTTACTGCAAGAAAAGCATTTTGATCACTTTAATACTTTGAGTTCAACACTCATAAATAATAATTATGGATGAACTAATAGTGTCATCGAGATCCCTTCCCTCCTTTGAGAGTGAATCCCAATGCACAAAATGTTCCCTCCAGTCTTAATTTCAGAATTTAAATCATGCATTATCAAGAATTTAAACTATTATGAATGAACTAATAGTGTCATTGAGGTTCTTCCTTTGGGAATGAGCCCCAACACACAAAGTGTTCCTTCCAATTTTAAATTCTGTGGATGAACTAGCTGAATCATCAGAATTCTCCTTTGGAAGTAAACTCTAACACACAAAGTGTTCCCTCCAATAATAAATTCTGTGGATGAACTAGTTGTATCATCAGAATTCTCATTTGGGAGTAAACTTTAACACACAAAGTGTTCCCTCCAATATTAAATTATGTGGATGAACTAGTTGTATCATCAGAATTCTCCTTTGGGAGTAAACTCTGACACACAAAGTGTTCCCTCCAAACTTTCTTTAATGGATGAACTAGTAGTGTCATTAAAATCATACTTTGGGAGTAGATCTTAATACAAAACAAAATTGTTCACTCCAACCTTGATTTGATGGATGAACTAGTAGTGTCATCAAGACCCTCCTTTGGGAGTAGATCTTAACACACAAAATTATTCACTCCATCATATCCACCTTATTATGGAATTTAATGATTTTTCACCAAAATTTAAGAAAGTCTTGTACCTTTGGGCAACCAATCCTTTCTTTAATTTTAATGTGAATCATTTGCTCCATATTGGATAATATATATATATATATATATATGGCACGATAATAAGAACTAAAATAAACAATTCATACATGTATATAATAATAACATGTACATAAGATTTAATGCATGTAAATAATAGCATGCATATGACAGTTAATACATGTATTTAACAATAATAACATGCATATAAATTTAATAATTTCCATACATGTAGATGACAATAATAACATGTATATATGATTGAATAAAATTTTCATACATGTACATAATAACATGTATTTAATAAAATTTTCATACATATATATGATAATAATAACCTGTATATAACAATAATTTAAATAAGAACCATAAATTAAACAATTCATACATGTATATAACAGTAAGGACATGCACATAAAGAAAATAAAATTTCAGATATATATATATATATATATATATATATATATATATATATATATATATATATATATTTTGTAATTAAAACTTTTATTGGGCTGGGTCATATCAGTAGCCCATAGGCCCATTTGCTTCTCTTTTCTTAGACTAGGACAAACCCAGTTGGTCCACAACCCAAACATTTAAAACATCATAATTAACAAAACTGTTTAATATAAAGGGATTGGGCCGAAGCCCACAGCCCACAACTTTCAGCTTATTAGAGCAAAACATTCCTTTACCTTGAGCTGGGTCTGAATTTAGGGCCCAATCATTTTACCCATCTGCTGATGGATTCAAAACAAATAACAAAACAATTGGATTGGGTCAAGCCCACAGCGCAGAGCCCAAAACTCTTTTCCTATAAACCCTAAGCAATAAAACTATCTTATTTCCTTTAGGAAAATGTTCAACCGTATCTATTAATCTTCTTCTTCCCTCAACACGCGGCGCCTCATATCCTTTCAAGCTTCAGCCACATATCCTTTCAAGTTTCAGATGCGGCTACGGGCATCTCCAGCGATTAGAGGGACGTCGCCGACCCCAAATCACTTTCCTCTCGTTCCCCTTTTTTTTCTTTTTCTTTTTTTTAATTTCTACAGACACCCTCAATATTCTTTTCCATCGCAGCACAGTATTTTTTAAAAAAAAAAAATTCAACAACGTACAATACAACAAGAGAAAGTGAAAATAAAACCCAAGCATGATTAGAAGGAGATGTATTTGGGAGGGAGTTCCTCTTCCTTCAGCACAGACTCAATATGGCAAAGTATATAAAATAATAACACCGAAATACATATTCTATTGTCATTGTGTGGGTCTTTTAAAGAAAAGATGTAGAAGAAAACATATGATCATAAAATTTCTTTTATCAGATCGTAAAATCAATAAAATCACAATATATGAAAGCACATATTTATTGTATATTTTATCGAGATCATAAAAACCTATAACCTATAGCTCTGATACCACATGTTAGATATTTTAACATGAACATTAATAAACGGATCTTTGATTTTATATGATCTACAATAATAAACAGTGACGAATAATACGTACCTTTCTCTATCAGTTCGATGAAGAAATAGATCTGATTATGAGGAAAGGATCACCCTAGCAACTTTGCCTCACAAGTGTCTCATGATGGCAAAAGGCACTCTAATGTTGTAGGTGAGAACCATTTAACTCCTCAGTGCTATTTATAGATTTCTGACCATCAAGAAATTTCAGAGTTTGTATCTGACTATAATTAGAGATATAGAGTTTTAATCTTATCTTTTAAGAGTTATCTTATCCCGTTATCACTCATCTTTTATCTGATAAGTTTGAGCTATTTCAAACTTTATTAAGATGGGTGTGTGGGACATAGAGTTTTAATAAAACTCTTACAAAATCGTCCGCTGAGGTGGTGACCAATAGAGGGTGGTTTAACCGTGGGCTTAGGTGGGGTGGATTTCCGTTCGGGTTGCTGCTGCGAGATGGAGTGGAGCTGCCGCTTGGGGGGGCTCACTTGCAGTAGCTGGGTCACACAGTGGTTGAGGTTCTGTGCGTGGACTGGGCAGTAGCTAAGGTGGTGCGGTGGCAACCCTAGTCTAGAGGAAGAAGATGAATATGGGATCTAACGGGTTCTTGTTCTATATAATGGGGCTTGTTTCCATGAATATATGGGCATTGGGAAAAGGAACGTCCATGGTTTGGGAAGTGTACGAGAGACGTGCATGTGTGGTGAACCAAGAACTAACTAGGGTTTCAAAAAAAATAAAAGGTCACAGGGCTGAGAAATAGGTTTAAGGGTTTTAATGGAAACAAGACTCTAGAGTTGTAACCTTAAACATTTTGAAAAAATATTTGTGATTCAATTATTTAGAAATTCATTGCACAACTCAGTCGAGACTTTGCCATGAAAAATCTAGGCACACTGCACTACTTCTTGGCCATTCAAGTTCAAAGACATTCAAAAGGCCTTCATCTGAATCAATCCAAATATATATCTGATTTACTACATTGGGCATATATGATTGGAGCAAAACTTTACTCTAATCCATTAGCCTTAGGTTCTAAATTGTCAAGATATAGTGGTGAACCACTAAAAGATGGTATTGAGTACAAGCAACTGGTGGGAGCATTACAATATTGTACCATCACACGACTTGACATAGCATTCCTTGTCAATCAACTTTGTTAGTTCATGCACTCCCTCACAACTGAACATTTCACAACACTCAAAAGAGTATTAAGATATTTGAAGGCTACACCTGCCTATGGACTTCAGTTCACACAAGGTTCACTCCAACTCATTGCATACTGTGATTCAAATTGGGAAGGATCTATTGATGACAGAAGGTCAACCTCTGGGTTTGCTGTGTATTTAGGCTCATCACTAATTTCTTGGAGTGGAGGGTTCTTTTTAATAGCTAATCATGATAGCCCCCTTATCAATTGTTTTACTCCATAGTTGTTTGCTTTGTCGAAGTTTACAGTTTTGTTGGGGGAACAGAGGCACCTAACATGATATATATTAAGAAAAATTCTACTTAAGTCTAAAACAGCAATCAATTATAATGACAACATACTCTAAGCACTTAATTGATCATGAATTAATTTTCCTTTGGTGTGATTCATTCCACACATATGCCCAGTATATGATCTGCATTTCATTGGTATTATTCCACATAATTTTAAAGAATTTTCAATTATAGAGAATAAAATAATGGAGTTGGTCTATTTTCCTTTTGCTACTACCAAGTTGGCTTGACAATAGCACGTGCATTTGCAAGCATGCAAACACATTGTATTTGGATAGTAATAAGTTGAGATGAAATAAATTTATATGAAAGTTAAATAAAATATTATTAGAATATTATTTTTTTAATATTCTTATTATTTTGAAATTTGAAAAAATTGAATTGTTTAATATATTTTGTAACGAAGAAATGAGATAAGATGAAATACTTAATTACTATCCAAACAGTTAGTGTAACAGCCCGCTAAAATAATCAGTTTTGGATTCTTTCCCGACAGGAATCACATCTCTCTCGTCTTTACCCTCATCTGGAATCACGCGTATAGATTATCTTTTCCGTAAATCACGTAATTTGTTCTTCACCGACAGCTGTAAAATCATGAACAGTTTTATCCTAAGCGTTGTACCTCGATGGCGTTTTCCCGGATCTTATCCATCGAATTTCAAAGTATTAGATAAGCTTGTTTTTAAAGTAGCACAATTATAATAATTTAATGAGCTCTAAAAATATTATAATTGTGGATAATTACTTAGATTAAATATTTTAGTTGTTTTAAGATATTAAGATGTTTAATTTTACGTTGAAAACTCTTATTTAAATTAATTGGTTTTATCATCTTCGATTAATTAACGGTACTTTATCATTTTATATAATGATGAGGAAATATTATTTTATAAATTTTAGTTTATAAAATAATATTCTACCTTAATTCATCGTGGTGTTTTATTTAAAGTGTTTTATTTAAAATAAAACATTTACGCGTTTTTAATCAGTGTTTTAATTCACCGTTGAATTATTTGAGGATCCCAAAACGTAGGATTGAAGTTTATTACCTAGGCTCCTACCCTTTTTCCTTCATTTTTCCTTTTTTCTTTTTTTTTCTTCTCTTTCCTCTCCTTCTCTCCATGGTCGACTTACACCCTTCCACCATAGCTGATCGGTTCTAGCTTCCTACCGGCGCCACCTCCGGCCGCCGTGCCTCACCTCCACCTCCGGCATGTCCCTCCCTCACCGGCGAACACATCTGCACCGGAGGTGTGCAACGCCGGCCACCAATTCTCTCTCTCTTCCCGTGCTCTTCCTTCTTGTCTCATTACCGTCGCCGCCCCTTTGACCGCCCGTTTCTCCGCCGTCCGGTGGAGGTGTCGTACACCACCCCCGCCATTCTCTTCCCCTTTCACCATAGTTCATACACACCAATTTTCAGAGCCATCGGACCAGCCGTTAGTCGCCGAGAGCCCCCGGAAGTTGCTGCCCCTGCCCTGTTTTCTCCCCTGTTGCCGATTTCTTTCTCCGCCCAGAACCGCCGCTCGCCGGCGGCGTGGACTACACCACCCACCCAGATTTCTTCCCCTCTCACCGGTGAACATCCCCTCCAAGTTTCACCTCCATCCGAGCCACGGTTAGCCGCCACTCTCGCCTCCAAACAAATGGGTTTTTAAGGCTTTTCACCATTTTGGACCACCATACACGGCCAAATCAGCCACCAAGCACCACCATTGGATTCACCACATCAAGGGCTTCCTCCCCATGTCTTTCTTTTTCCCAAACTCTCACTTTTTCTCATATGGGTTTCTCAAAACACCCGTTCGGTTGCACCACCGTGCGCCGCCGTACACGGCCACCCGTGGTGTTTCACCACCACCATCTTGTTCCTCTCATCCTCATGAACCTCTCCAAGAAATTTCATGGCCAACGGAGCTTCGTAGAGCTCACACTCTCCCGCACTCTCCAAGGCCAAAAATGGTTTCAAACGGCCGATCTGCCGCCGTTAGCCACCGTCCGACCACCACCTCGCCACCACAGCTCCACCACATGTTCCTCTACCTTTCCCTAGCTTTCCATGAAGTTCTATGGCTTTTCGCTACCTCGCGTCTCCTCCGCTCACCGTTCGGAGTTACTGTTCACGGCGTGATGCCGCCGTGCTCCGCCACCTTTGACCATCACAAGGCGACCGTGAGTCTTCCAAGACCACGCCTAGCCTTTCTCAAGCCCAAACTACCACTTTATGTGGTGGACAGACACCGTACCGCCACGTATGCTCCTCCGACGCATGTTCGTGACGAGCAGCGAGCGACGCACGGGTTATCCCGTCGATGGTATAACCCTCTATCTTTAGTTATTTATGTTTAACATAGTTGATTTGGTTGGCTGTAGACTGTGTAGTTAGTGTTTGTGGAGTTCGCTGCGTAGTTGTGAAACGAAGTGTGGTTGTGAAGTGTTAGGCTTGATTTTGTAGTTTTGTGGACTGTGCTGTGAAGTATAGGCGTGAGATGGATGCCGTAGATGTGATACGGCGGGTTGTGTGAAGAGAATACGCGTGTAGCGTATTCTGTGTAATGCAGCGACGCGCCGCGCGACGTGCGCTGTAGTGATGTGGGTCGTAGAAGGAAGGGAGTACGCATGTAGTGTACTCCGTGTGGTATGGCGATGCATCGTGTGATGTGCATCGTGTTGATGAGTGTTGTAGCGAAGGAAGTACGCGTAGCGCGTACTCCGTGTCGCGTAGCGATGCACCGTGAGACGTGTATCGCAGTGATGGGTTTTGTAGTGTGAATGGAAGAGAGTTCACGTGAGTGTACTCTGTACTAAGTCGTGATACACCGGATGGCGTGTCACGAAGGGTTGGATGGCGTAGCAGAGAAGTGTGGAGCGTATGGTGTAATGTTGGGAAACTGTATGACAGTGTCCCGAAGCAGTGATGATATGGATTATAGTCCGGGATGACTGGTGTCATCTTGTGGTTGACTATGGCTAAGAGTATATGGATTGAGAAATGAGTTGTTTGTTTGGTTGTTATTGATAATTTTAATGAACTTGTTTTAGTGCAAAGGCTTTCTGAAGTCAATTTATCTCTTCCGAGTATAGTGAAACCTCAAGTTGGCCGTGGTGTTGCAAGTGCTTACAATATGGCAATTGAGTTCAGAAGTGAAAATCTTAAGGACTTGAGTGTTCCTCTTCCAGCTGTTGTGCAGTTCCTCGTGTCTCGCGCTCTATTCTCATAGAACGCGACGATCGAGGTAAGTTAGCCTCTAACTTACTATCAGTTTATTGTGTATGTGTGATGGGTAAGAGAACTACAATTTATGTATGTATGTTATCGTATATGCCATGTCATGCTATGTCATTACATGTTTATCTGCTACGTATGATTTAATCTCTCATGAATAATTATCTGTTACATAATCTTTTCTGTCATACAATGATGTATGTTATAAGTATGCCATGTTAAGTATGCCATGAAATGTTATGATTAAATCATATTGTGCCATTTACAAGTATACGCCATGTTAGAAAAGTATATGATATTAATTAATATCTCATGCATTAAGAAAGATAAGACATGTTATGTTACGTATAATACGTGGGGCCACAACAACTGTGGAGTACGTATTATATTTTATGTTACGTGAATACGTGGGGCCACAACAACTGTGGAGTACGTATTATATTTAATGTTACGTATATACGTGGGGCCACAACAACTGTGGAGTACGTATTATATTTTTATGTTACGTGTATACGTGGGGCCACAACAACTGTGGAGTACGTATTATTTTTTATGTTACGTGTATACGTGGGGCCACAACAACTGTGGAGTACGTATTATATTTTATGTTACGTGTATACGTGGGGCCACAACAACTGTGGAGTACGTATTATATTTTATGTTACGTGTATACGTGGGGCCACAACAACTGTGGAGTACGTATTATATTTTATGTTACGTGTATACGTGGGGCCACAACAACTGTGGAGTACGTATTATATTTTATGTTACGTGTATACGTGGGGCCACAACAACTGTGGAGTACGTATTATATTTTATGTTACGTGTATACGTGGGGCCACAACAACTGTGGAGTACGTATTATATTTTATGTTACGTGTATACGTGGGGCCACAACAACTGTGGAGTACGTATTATATTTTATGTTACGTGTATACGTGGGGCCACAACAACTGTGGAGTACGTATTATATTTTATGTTACGTGTATACGTGGGGCCACAACAACTGTGGAGTACGTATTATATTTTATGTTACGTGTATTCATGGGGCCACAACAACTGTGGAGCATGAAGTATGGGGCCACAACAACTGTGGAGCATACACTACGTGAGACACAGCAATTGTGACACGTAGAATACGTGGGGCCACAACAACTGTGGAGTACGTATTAAGTCAAGTTTCAGATCAAGTGCATGATAAGTCAAGTTTCAGATCAAGTTCATGTTTTGTTATGTACACGTACATGTTATGTTCATGATCAAGTTATGTTCCAAGTTCATGTTCACATCATGTTAAGTTCACGTTTACAGTATGTCTCAAGTTCACGTTTATGTCATGATATGTTCAAGTTTATGTTATTTTCAAGTTCATATTTATGTTATGCATGTTTACGTTCATGCTACATTTCAAGTCCATGTTATGTTTTAAACTCAAGTTCATGTCATGTTAAGTCAAGTTCAGTTCACGTTTAAGTTCTGGTTATGTCATGTTATATGTCAAGTTATGCTATGCTTATG
Source organism: Carya cathayensis (assembly GCA_011037825.1). Lineage (NCBI taxonomy): Eukaryota > Viridiplantae > Streptophyta > Magnoliopsida > Fagales > Juglandaceae > Carya > Carya cathayensis. Next base: position 116,759 of record QGSO01000393.1, on the reverse strand, counting down.
TACGACTTTACTTATGCATTTATGCTTTTACTGCCATGCATGCATCTTTAACCTGTGTGTGAGTTTTATGTTAACTTACTGAGATTTGTAATCAAATCTCACTGTGGTAGTCCCAACTACCATTCCCCCCGAATGGTAGATCTTGTTACAGGACCCAAAGAAGAATTGGAATCTGACCATCTGAATACGGTCATCTAGGCTACGGTGCGATGTTGATGATGGTATAGTATTTAACTTAGGTTAATGCTTGTACTTTTGGAGTTGTATCTCAAGTATTCTTTTGATCACAACCATTTTGGACTAGTGTAGTGATCACGGCTTTTTAGTATGTTTTTATGTATGAAATATGTTTCAAGTATTTGGGATATTTTTAGTTTGGTGCATAGTATTGCTAAAGAAAAAAAAAAAATATCCGCTGCGAATATTGCATAATGCTAGATGCATGTTAGGAACATTGCATCTTATATGTCATGAACGGGGGCAGGTAACCTTGTGTTGCATGTCTCGACGCTTCAAATGTCCGTTCAATCCCAAGCGGAATTTGGGGGCGTCACAGTTAGTCTATAACATATGTATGTTTATGAAATGTTGACAATTTTAGGATTGTTACAAATTCTAAATGGTCACAAAAACTCAATAATGTTGTAGTGCCTCGGCCTCACACAAACCCCTTCTCCACGACCCAAAACGGTGAGATGAACGTTCGTCGTGCACGACGTGGCATTGGCATATAGATATTGTACGTAGTAAACTCTCGACCATGGAATCTCAGAAAAGTGAGATTCTTTTCCTATTAACTCCATGTTCATTGCTGCTTCGATGTGACTATATATGTTTTGGATCAGTGACAAGAGTCATAACGTAGAGTATGCGGTTTCTTCTCAAAGAATTGCCCGAAGAACACGGACTGACAGACAGACATGTAAAATTTCCTGTGTAGAATGAAAAACAACATGAAGGCCATTAAGATTGGAAGTGTCAAACAGGGTACAATATATATGTCACCTTCTCGGAAGCTCCAAGCACTCGTTGGTATTAGGAGACTTGTATACACCAGATTGGTCAAAGGAAAAATATTAGTAAAATGATGTCAGTGGTCCAACTTATAATTTAAAAATCCAGTTTGACCGTGTCTTTTGGTGAAAAATCTAGTTGGGCTATTATGAATCCGAATGACAAAAATCTAGTTGGGCTATAATGACTCTAGTTGGTGAAGGAAAAATCTGAATAGCAAAACTCTTTGGTGAAAGAGGTCGGGCTATTATAAATCCGCGTTCCAAAATTCAATAACCCCTCCCCTACTCCTCTTTTGAGTGCTGCTGGAAAATATACGCAGTCAACCCATTCTCACCTATATTCAGCCCCAATCTTCAATGTTTTTATGCTTGCTGTTGTTGTATTTATTGACATATGGATATCAACTACCCAAGTCATGATCAACAAGCAATTTTTTAAGTTGTTTTCAAATAAATGTAAATACAACATGTAGTTACTAAATAATAAATAACTTTTTAATAATATAACTTATTGCTTAAGTCATAAACTGTAAGTCCTAATTAAGTTATAAGATATAGAGTGCTTAAAGATTTTTAATTTAATATTTTATAAGTATATTTTAAGTATTACAAATGATTTGTTTTAATTAGAGTGCTTAAAGATTTTTAATTATACATTATAATTTTTTAATTAAATATTTTATAATTATATTTTAAGTATTAATCACTTTAATTATAGTGCTTAAAGGGTTTGATTCTATTCGAACAAATTAGCAAAATGTTCAAATAGAATTCTGTTCGAGTAAGATTCCGTTCGAACTGGGTAAATTCAATTCAAACGGGATTTAGAGTGTTTGAATGGGACTAAGCCAAAAACCAATCGAGAAATAGAGCAAAAAGCTGAACCACAAAACCTAATTTTTACATACATGATGGCATATTTTAATACAATACATTGAAAACTATATGATTATACCTAAATATGATTATTAAATAACTTACAAAACTATAAAAACTTACCTCTAATTTTTGCAATCCAATAAAAATATCAATCCACAATACCTATATACGCATAAAACACATTAAACCTCTGTTCTATTCCAAGAATAAATGCAACAAATATCAAGATAAGTATAAACGAAAATCAGAATGAAAAATAACAAATACAAACATATTATCTCTTGGTGCACCTCTTTTCTCTCTCAAGAATCTCTTCTCTCTCACTTCTTTCAACCTCTCTCTCTCCACAACACTCTCTCAAAGTCGTTTGCCACGCTCTCTCTCTCTCTCTCTCTCTCTCAAATTTCAATCTGAGTGAAAATGAAATGAAAGGACCGGGTTAATAATATGTGAATTTCCGTTCGAAAAGATTTTTTAAAAGTTCAAACGCGAAAATAAAAACTGCGAATTTTTCCCACAATAGTTTCCCATTCGAACAGATAATATTAGCGTTTGAACAAAAAAAATGAAATATTCTCCAGCATATACTGTTAATTTGGCGTGAAATTTTCCTCCAAACAAAAAAAATATGTTTGAATAGACTTTATCTACATTCAAACTATTTTGAAATTAGTTCGAACAGATAATTATAGTAATATATAAGTATACATAATACACCCAATATTATTATTAGTATATATTAAAACTATATACACTATATAATACCAAGTGTCACTAATAATATAATACTAAGTTACTTATAAATCTATAATATTAAGTATCACTAATAGTATAATATTTTATTTAGTATCACTAATAGAGTTATACTTATTAGTATCACTATAAGTATAATACTAAGTATCACTGATAGTATAATACTAAGTGATATTATAGTACAAATAGTATAAATATATGAAAACTAATAGTACTATAATACTTTATAATATATACTAAGTACTTAGTATATTACTAATATACAATATAAGTATATTTAACATAAGTATTTTATACTTATACTTAATGCAATGTTTTACTATATACTTAGTATATTACTTTATAATGCAATGTTTTACTTTATAATGCAATGTTTTACTATATACTATTTTATACTCATCTAACGCATAATATATATACTATATTATATATATACTAGTTACTTATAATATATAGGATATATTTCATACTCCATACTATATACTATATATAGTTATCTAATATATATTATATATATACTAGTCCATAAATTTTTTATTAATACTAATATTAGTATTATATACTAGTATTAGTAATATAAAATGTACTTTTTTTACCTGTTGTACTTGCATATATTTTTTCTCATTACTATATATTTCATTCGAACGAACACCCTTACCGTTTGAACTGATACTCTTTCCGTTCCAACAAAATGACGTTACAAAAGTTTCTTTACCGATCATTTTGTGCTCTCTCATTCAAACCAAAGAATCGTCTCCTTCGCCGTTCGCAGCCACAACGCCACCACCAACTTGGACCAAGTCCTCAGATCTCCAAGAACAAGAGGTATGGGTCCTCATCTTGTCCATTAGTTTGTTGTTTTTTTTAAAATAAACATAGGTTTTGAGGGGGTTGGATTTTGAATCAATTCAACCTCGTTTTGTTGTTTTGGAGCAAATGACACAAAAGTAATCGGTAGAAATGATGGGGCTTCACTCCTAAATCATTTCTACCAATTAAAACCAAGGATTATCAAGAATCCTTGGTTTTTAAATTCGGGACTGAGTCGACTCAACTATGTCGACTTGGCTCAGTTTCGTTCGAATGGAATTTAATGTTATTCAAATGGAATTTAAGGTTATTTGAATGTAATTTAAGGTCATTCGAATGGAGTTTTATAAGGTCATTTGAATGGAATTTAAGGTCATTCACATGGAATTTAAGGCTATTCAAATGGAATTTAAGGTGATTCGAACTAAAGATGATGCCTGCCAGCGCGCCAGCGCTTATTCGAACAGATTGGAATCCATTTGAATAAGCAATTACCAAATACTCGGTAAACAGCATCAAGCTTCTTCACTTTAATTAGATTACATAATTATTTTGTGGATCAACAGTATACTAATGGCAAGCAGCAGCGGAAGAAAACGTTCCTGACCCCAAATAGGCCAAAGTAGCAGAGCAGCTCCATCTCAATCGGCCATGAGGCCTATACTAGTTGAGCGGGATATCATTATGGATGACTTGCGTGATCTTACTTGGGAGGGACGAAGCATACATGACATCATTATCGATCGTGGATGGATACCGATCTGTCGGCAGAGGGGCATAGAATATCCTGAGATGGTCGGTGAGTTTTACCATGCCATAAGAGAGCAGTCTGGTGAGGCTCTGTGCTACAACTTAATAGTCCGGTGAGTGAATATTATCTTCTCTCCCCCGCATTATTGCTGATTTTCTTGATCTACAGCGGGAGTCCGGTGCATATCCTACAGCAACAACGGCAGCACCGAGAGCAGTGACTGCACCATCTAATGAGGACACACCAGCCGTATCCTCATCGCCAGCGCCGGGTGTAGAGACCGCTGAGCTGGATGCTAACTCAGATGATAGTGAGAGCGGCGATGAGGTACCTAATTATAGTCTTACATACAATCAGGTTTGTGAGCTAGTGCGAGACCCTTCGACTCCTCCATCTGATGGTATTAAAGTGATCTGACAGACTGACTTTGTAGCATTTTTCAAAATGCTTAATCTGATTGTCGAGTATAACATTGATCCAAAAAAATATAAGACTGATTTCAAGGTCGAGCGAGCCATATTTTTGTTACGGATAGCATAGGGGGAGCCAATTAATCTGACATTGTATTTCTTCCTGCGCATTCGAACTGAGTCACGCTATTCGCTTGGAGGTAGTCTACCATTTGCCCTACTAATATCTAACCTCCTACTTCAATCAAGGGTTACAGTGACTTCGAGTGAGCGGAGGTCGCCATAGATAGGGCCCGTTAACAAGATCACATTCAACAAGAGTAAGGGTCACTTGCCGAAGATTTATGTAGTATAGGATTTGCCTCCGCCTACTAATCCGACTTCTACTGTTGCTGCCCATGTTGAGAGATAGCCTGTTGGGGCTACTTTGGACAAGGTACGAGCTCTATCGACGAAATACCGCCAAATTATGAAGCAGGAGTTCATTGAGCCCATCATGGAGAAGCTTAAGGACTTGGATGGATGCTTATATACCTAACACAGGGATTTTAATTTACTTAAAAAATAGATATTGTTAATTATTATTTTACTTCTTTTATGTCATATAGAATGTCTAACTCCTTTTGGGATGTACTTAATATATAGTTTTTATTTTTAGTGTTTGCTAGCCTCTTTATTGTTAATTATGTTTTCTTAATGTTCACGATAATAGAAAAAAAGACACTATCTTTAAAATAATATTTATTTAACTAAAATATTTTTAAATTAATTACATAAAATTAATTTATGAATTTGTAAATATTTTAATTCATTGTAAATAATAATGTATAATATATACACATTTTTATTTACTTTGAAAATGATAACAAATTAATAGAAAAAATATGTATTACTTTAATATTTTAGACCTATTTAACAATATATTATTACAATTAAATAATCCCGTTCGAATAAGGTAGTAACCATTTGAACATATTATATTGCATTCAAATAGATTAATTATCTGTTCAAACAAAATTTTATTAGTTTGAACAATTTAGACTTTTGGAGACAATCTAATTCGTCCCAAAATCTTCGGTTCGAACTAATATGTATCCGTTCGAACCGATTTATAAGGTTTTTCATGTTTTGAGACGAATTTTAAATTTCAACCCTAACAAATTTCATCCCTAAAAATCAAATTTGTTGTAGTCCATCCATACTGTATGAAGCAGTATTAAACACTTAAAATCCAATGCAAATTCACAATCAGCATAACAAAATTGGACTTTTTCATTTGAATTACCACTGCTGAGGAACACCCCTTTCACTCAATAACATGCAGATGTTTGGGGGGACTACCAACCAACGATGTCGGGGTAAAGAAAGGCAATAGGGGAGCGATGCTCAATCAACATAGTAGCCATACACTTGGGTCACGTTGATTCCCTTTGGTTACTAGGGTAGGGGGAATGCACTTGACGAGGCACACATGATGCCGTTAGCATGAGAGATAGAAAGAATAATGCCAAATTGGAAGGAGCCTGTTGTCAGGTATTCCAGCACCCAATAAAGACCAACAAGGACCCTTAATCACTGTCGAAAGCTTGGCGAAGGCCCACTAGCCCTTGGGAATAGGGCACAAGGAGGCTATCCATAAAGATAGAAAGAAGAATAGATAGCCTCAACTTCGATTATTACACTTTCTGCCTTCTTATGACCAAGCAAAAATAAGTCAGTGTTCATGACTATCATGTGTGAAGTTATATGGGAGTAAACTACATTGAACATCAAGACCAAATTGACATTCTTCACATTTATAAGTGAAGCCATTACAATCATGGCCACAAGCATCACATCCAAAATAACCACTAGCATAAGTTGCCATTGGGAGAAGCATAAGAGGGTGTTGATGGAGTGGATGTCTCATTTTTTGTCTTAATTTATCAACACAAGATTTGTGAAGAAAGAATCTACACTGGGCACAAGCATAATATGGAGTAAAAATGTATCGTGTACAGGCATCACACTTTTCGTTGATCCCAAACTTGTTAGTGAGTTTTAAGTCATGCTCATGACTAAAATGTTTGATTTCTGTAGCTATTTCAATCTCATCTACTCCTAGTTCGAACTTTTTAACAACATAGTCAATATGTCTTTCGATTCATCAATCATGACTTCTTCCTGTTCTATCATACTTGTTGATGACTCAATAGGTTTCTCATCTTTAGATTTCTACATAAACGTTTCATCTTTCTCTTCCTTGCTTGTAGCATAATGAAGGTGGGCAACAAAATCACAAGTTGAGCGGTGACAAACCATGCAATTTGTGTCCACCATTTTAACATAGTTGACAAACACTATGGCTAGATGGACTAATGGATGGAAGAGAGTAAATGAGGCTGAGAGGGTGTTCATGCCATATAACTTTGACAGCCAATGGTAAGGAAGCACGATCTAGATGGATCAGAAATGAACAGATGGCACAAAAGTAAAACATGCCCCTACCTTCCTTCCGACAAGCATTGCAAGTGAATGAAATCAATGTTCTTGCAAGGGTCATTAATGGATGGTCGTCATGAATCTTGGCCTCTATGATGAGTAGTGGTTGTACAACCAATGGTAAAAGAATACATTATGGGGGTGGACCGTAAATTAACTGGTGGCACAAAAATAAAACATGCCATTTCCTTCTATCTCATAATGATCACAAGTGAATTGGGATAATATCTGCATAAGGGTTAATGGATGATCATGAATATCAACTTTATGGTTAGTGAAAGCGAAGTGTATTTAATGCAAAGATTGAGTTTACAATGAGAACAAGTGTATGCGAACCAATATTGATTACTTCTGCAACTGTCACATTGATCTACTTTCGTTCATTCACCTGCAAGTAAGAGGATGTTTGGGGTGCAATGGGTGCTACAACTAGTGGGGTAATTCCGCACATGATTTATGTATGTAGACATAATCGCACCCATATTTACATTCGTAACAAGAAGTACTTGATGATACTCTTTCCGGTCACAATCTACAATAAGGATGATATCCATCCTCTACTAGTAATCCATCGAGGCCCAAACAAGGGATGCGTGTGGCAGAAATGTTGAAGCTCCATCGCCCGCTCACTATATTTAATTATACCATTCGTCATATATATGTCTTGAAAAATACAGTCAATTAATCCAATCGTTGTATTAATTAATTTGAATATTTCATGCATGATCTCCAAATTCAAATGGGTCTAGATCTTATCCTTCTATTGTACGAGTTTTATCCTAATTCTATCAACCATATTTATAGACCCAACTACTTGATTTATTCAATTGATATTTTCTTTCTATAACAATGATCTATATATACTCTTCATCATTTAGTTTATCGTCCTTATTCTTATTAATTAATGTAGTACATTTTAATTAAGTGGCTCCAAGCACTCGTTGGTATTGGGAGACTCGTACACACCAGATTGGTCAAAGGAAAAATATTAGTAAAATGATGTCAATGGTCCAACTTATAGCACAACCCAGCAGCTCGGCATGATTTGTGGGATTCAATGGAGTGATAAGGAGTCCCAAAACCGCCGAAGAAATAAGGATGATAAATCCCACTAATCATGCTATATTGATGGAGAGACGTTGAATGTTGAAGGAGCTAGTCTTAATGGCAGCAAATCGCAGCAAATTTGCTGCCATTAAGACTAGCTCCTTCAACTCAAAATGGTTGTTCAACAAGATAAGAATTCGTTCTGATGATCTTGGCCGAGCTGCTTGGTTGTGCTAATACAACTTATAATTTAAAAGTCTAGTTTGACCGTGTCTTTTGGTGAAAGATGTTGGGCTATTATGAATCCGCATTCCAAAATTCAATACCCCCTTCCCCACTCCTCTTTTGGGCGCTGCTGGAAAATATACGCAGTCAACCCATTCTCACCTATATTCAGGCCCAATCTTTAATGTTGTTATGCTTGCTGTTGTTATATTTATTATCTGATATGGACATCAACCGACTAAAATTATAAAAATATCTCTCTTAAAATGATATTTTTTTTTATTTAATAAAGGGTCTGAACGAGCAGTCCTACTTGAGAACTGTAAATAAAATTTCTCAATAATTACCAAATAATAAATAATATTTTAATAATAAAACTTATTACTTAAGTTATAAACTGTAAGTCTAGATTAAGCTATAAGATATATTTTCCACAACAATCTCAAACATACACTAAGTGTAACCTGATAATACTCTTTCTAGGCGCAATCTACAATAAGGATAAAATACATCCTCTACTAGTACTCCATCGAGACTAGGGGTGGCAATATGTCACACGACTCGTTAACCCAACACGAATACGACACGATAATAGTGAGTTAGGGTTTAGCCTTAACGAGTTCGGGTCAAAACGGGTTGACCCGTTAAGACACGATTGCTTAACGGGTTGATAACGGGTCAACCCGTTATGATATGTTAAGAAAGTTAAAATTACAATTATACCCTTATACCTAAAAATAAAATTGTTAGAATTTCAATTTCGATATTTTTATTATTTGGATTATAGTTTTAGACTTATAATTAGTGTTATAATTTTTATAGATATTGTGATTTTAACATTTATATAAAATTATGCTAAATTTAATCAGGTTAAAAAGGTTAATTTTGGATCTATTCAACCCATTTACATAAATAGTTTAAAATGAGTTGTATTCTGTCGTATTAACCTATTTCGTAATATTTTCTTAATTTCTTTGTTTACTTATTAAAAAAAAACATATTTCATAATATTCATTAATGGGTCAAAACGGGTTGACACGACACGACCTGTTATATTAATGGGTCGTATTAGGGTTTGAGATTTTGACACGATAAGCTTAACGGGTCGGGTTAGGGTTGACCTATATGACCCGTTAACACGATTTGACACGACACGAACACGACCCATTAACACGATTTGACACCCCTAATCGAGACTCAACAGCAAGGGATGTGGGTGGCAGCAATGTTGAAGCTCCATTGCTCCCTCACTATATTTAATTATACCATTCGTGTTCGTCATATATAGGACTGTTCATCCGGGCCAGATTTTTATCCAGCCCGGTCCGGAACCCAGATAACCGGATTCCAGTTACGGGTTTCGGCCCGGATCAAATCCGGGCCGAAACCCACAATTATAATAACCGGAACAGCCGGTCCGGATCCGGGTATGATACCCGGGTTCCGTATTAAATACCCGGTACAACCGGGTTTCGATAAAACGAAAATACCCTACCCACTAGTCGCTACCCAGTCGAGCGTCCCGATCGCCCCCTTCTCCCTCTCTCTCTCTCTCTCTCTCTCTCTCTCTCTCTCTCTCTCTCTCTCTCTCTCTCACAAGCGAAAGGAGCTTCGAAACCCTAGCCGCGCCGTGTCTCAAGCAGCCCGTCTCCCCCCGAGTCCCGACCACCCCTCACTCTCTCTCTCTCTCTCTCTCTCTCACATGAAACCTAGCTTTGAAACCCTAGCCATCGCTGTGTCTCACGGGTTATTCACTATCTCGATGATTACTTGATGGAAAGGAAATCAGATATGGGAAGAAGATGATCCCTCTGTTTTGAGCACCGAATCCCTTGCCATCGCTGTCATCCTCGTGACCCAAAGGTTTGTTCTCTGCGATTTGGGTCCTTTTTTCAATTAGATGTTACCAAGTTTTGATTCATTGCATGGATGGAAGGCAGTGCTCATTTAGAAAACTAAAATTATTTCGGTTGTTTGCTTGGGTCAATGAGATTTTATGCTTGTGGGTCTGGATGAGCACGGTGTTGTATGCTTTATGCTTGATACTCATTGCTTTATGGTCTAATAAACTCAAAAATCTCCTAGTTTCCCCAAGCCGACGCCAACGAAGTTAATGATGTAGAAGTAACCAACGCTTGGGATAAAGAAAGTACTTCAGTTCTCTTCTGTAGAAGTTGGTGATGTATAAGCTAGCATTTGCTTATAAAAGAAAATACTTAACTGGTGAGATTGATGAAAACCCAGGAAACGTATCCAGTAAAAGAAGATGCTTGTGAGATGTCGTTATATCTGATAAGAGAAATCTAGCAAAAAGAAAACATGGACTGGGTTGTTTATTGGAAACAGATTGGAAAAGTTCATTTCATCTTTGCTTTTGTCCTGTACTTCTACTAAATAGCCAAGAACTTGACAGAAAGTTTGTACTTTTATTGAATTATAAATGTAACTACTGTAACAGTTGACAATCGTTATGCAAATCAATTCAAGTTTTGGTTTTTTATTACTGTTATACTTTTTGGGTGTGATAGAGAGAGGGAGGCGTTTGGGTGCCAGAGATTTAGGGGCGGGGGTGTTTCCATTATTTGGGTGCCAGAGATGGTGGGGGAGCGGTTTCCATTATTTGAATCTAAACGTAGACATAGCTTATATTTCTCGGATCACCATGTCTCCAAGTGAGATCAAAAACCAACGCTTCAGCCTTTGGAGCCTGCAAGCTCTCAAACCCATCTCTCACCGACATCCATCCGAACCTTCTAGACCTGGTAAGTCTCTCCATTTCTCTCTTTATTTGGGCATTTTTTCGGCTCTCACTGGTCATTCAAGTAAGGCCCTGGTCCTTTTGTATTTTTTTTTTCTCATTCTTCAACCTTAGATGTAAAGGTTTAGTATTAGGAGTAAAGGTTTCTATTTTTTGTTTGGGTTCGTTTCCTTTTTTTGTTGCTTTTACATTGTTTAGATAGTCAGTACTACACTATCTTCAAATGTTAATTAGTATACTTAATAATTTCTGTTTTTTTTGTTAGTATGATAAACATGGGTATGAAGTATATCATCTTTAGTTATTACTAGTTCATTTACATGCAGCATTGGACTAGAGGGGGCCATGCAGCAAGGAAGCCTCTAAGTCTGTTGCACAACTCAGTACTATAAACAGCAGCTGTGACTTTGGACAAGTCAATTGAGCTGGAAAAAGCCCCATGTGTCAGAAGATACATGATATCGTAAAGCATGCAGGATAAAATTTTAGGAAGTTCCAGATCCAAATGGAAGTTTTAAATTTTTAGGAAGTATTGGTAGTTAGTTCCTTTGTGCATACTATCTTGCTTAGTATCACTGGAAAGTCCTGTGCTCATTCCAGAGTAACCGAGGAGCACCCTTTGAATCGAAGTCCCTCCTAGCAGATGGTTTTTTGTACATATACAAAACTATAAAATACAACTGTAGTATCACATTTGAAAAAAAGACAAATTTTTAGAAGCGAATAGAAAAAAAGAAAAAAGATGCTTTTGACAGAAATATCATAGCTAAAGTTAATTCACATCCTAATAGAAGGGCTAATTGCCTTCTTTCCCTTTTCTTCTTCTTTTGGAAGGGTGGTCATGGTGGTTGAGAAGTACAGGTGTGTATGAAGCAAGCATTATGGTCTTATGAGCTGAACTTAGAAACTAAAGATCCTTTTCCTTCTCTTATGTGAGGTATTAAGCATTCATTGTTTAATAATCAAGCTGCTGGAAGCTGATAGTGAAGAAAATAGTTGAGATCATATGAAATTAGATCAAAAGTCATGTTACAGCTTATTGATTTAAGTACTGGTACTTGGAAGAAAGGGTTGATTGATGACATTTTTTTTTATTTATTTAAAAAGATGAGGTTGAATCCATCTACAGTATACCTCTAAGTAGACTGAGGGCTGAGGACAAAGTGATATGGGGGTTCACTCAAACAATGATATTGAAGCCAGATGGATTTCAATATGGAAGATGAATGCACAAGGAGTGGTGAAGCAGTTCATTTGGAAAGCTGGCCATGACTTACTCCCTACAAGATTTGATCTATTCAAGAAGCACATCATGGATTCTAACGTATGCCCAGTTTGTGAAAGATAAGTGCCCAGCTACTGAAATTTACTTTCTTTCATTAATAATGAGTTTCTCTTTCTGTTCGAGTATTCCATCATGTTTACATGTGCTAGTGAAATTTGCTAGTGGACTCGAAGGATCCATTCTATAATCTATTTCTGTTTTGAGTATTCCATCATGTTTGTGTATCCCATTTTACATTTATGTTCATAAAAAACTATTTTCCCTCTTGAGTTTTCTTCATTTGGTAATGATTATAAAAAAATATTGTATAATTTGTTGACATTATTTCCTTTTGAATGGACATGCAGGTGTGCTATAGGAAATTGCTATAGCTTGCAGAAAGACCATAGATATTTAATTTTCATGGGTCCTGCAATAAAATAGGGTCATTAGATATGTAATTTTCGTATCTTGTAATTTTGTGTTTTGTAATATAATGTATAAATACCAAATAATGTAATATGTAGGGAATTGCATTATGTGTTGCATGCATTTTACATGATAAATATTGATTTTTTTTTTAATTTTTTTTAATGCATGGTAATTCGTTGTTTCTAATTTTAGGTATTTTTTACATAAAATTTAGTTTTCCATTATGATATATTTTATTATTATGGACAATGTTCAACGTGACTTTAACAAAATTTAATTATATTTTGGCTTTATATGTTAAAAAAATTTATGCTTTTCAATAATTTTTTTGAAAAAATTGTGGTAGAATTTTTTAGATTAAAAAACATATATACGTCTTTCAAGTTTTCAACATTATCCTTTTCTTGAAAAAATAATAAGCATTTTTGTTATTAAGAAAAAAAAAAAAAAAAAAACCGGTTTGATTGCGGAACCCGGATTTACCCGGGTCATAACCCGGACTACTCTGGTCCGAAACCCAATCCGGATTTAAAACCCGGGTTCCGGGCCGGGTATACCCGGATTCCCGGTCCGGTATCCAGTTGAACACCCCTAGTCATATATACGTCTTGAAAAATACAGTCAATTAATCCAGATCAATGTATTAATTAATTTAAACATTTCATAATCTCCAAATTCGAATGGGTCCAGATCTTATACTTCTATTGTACGAGTTCTTATCCTTCTATCTACCATATTTATAGACCCAACTAGTGTATTTATTCAGTTGAGATTTTCTAATTTCTATTACGTACAATGATATATATACTCTTCATTATTTTGTGTCATCCTTATTCTTATTAATTAATGTAGTACATTTTAATTAAGTGGCTGCATAAATAAACCGCTTAAATTTAAAAAAAAATACTTAAAATATCACATTAGAATGACGAAATTCAAAATAAAACACAGTAAATATTTTTTTCTATTTAATTAGATGAATTTATCTTGGGTCAAATTATCCAGGTTGCATATGAGTAAGATCTGAAACATAATCATTAATTAGACTATTGTTCCAAGTGGTATAAATATTTTCGAGAAAATGAATTTCTCCAAAAAAATAGATTTTAAGTTCAATCTTCCTCCAGACTATACATAGCTACATGGAACATGGAAGGACCATTAATTACTTTTTTTTTTTTTTTAATAGATTTTTCGTGGATGAGGTTTTTACACTTTTTGCTCTTTAGTTAATTTCTGCACCTACATCAACAACGAGAATATTGGGTCTCGACTCGGTCGATGTAGAGCCACTTGACAAAGAGCTCACTTTCTCCTTCTCAAAACCTTTTTTTTCTCCTCTCTCTCTAGAAAATCAGAAGTCCCAACCTATTTTCCATCTAAGGGAAGGCCTCCCCCTCCTTCTCTCATATTCCTCCGACGTATTTTTTCTTTATTTTTAATTCTTTTTCTTTAGTTTTTCATCTACCACGCTTAAAAATGCTTGATCTACTTTCCTTAAATGATTTGAAGACTACACAAGCTATACCAAGGCCCTTTACATACATTATAATCTAAAAAATAGCCAAGAACTCGTTACAAGAAAATTGTTTAATTGGGCCCAATTATTTCTTAGGAAAATGACTATTTTTTATTAAATGATAATGTTTTCGTTGCAAATAATCCGTCATAAATATTTATTTTTCTTGTAGGGATATATATGTATGCTGCATCTATCATCGGATCAATGCATGAGGTTCATGTGCTTCCCACATAACATGTAAACTCTACACGCAATTTCAGTAGATTTCTTAGTCTCAAATCTTCAAAATCCACACCATCACAGTACTCCATTAATCTTGACTCATGTGCCGGTATGGTATAGTTGCTGATCTTCTTTAGGTGCTGTGGAGGATCTCGTTTTTTGGGTTCTAGTTATCTAATAATGCGTTCATACTTTCTCCTAATGAAAACATATATAGAAGTAGCGAAAGTGAAGAACCCAAAATGATGCACCAAAACATACGATTGCAGTATCGTTTTACTCAATGGGGCTTCAAACCAAAATTGATGGATCTACTCGTTGAATCAAAACAAACAAGTCGATCATGTCGAAGCCATCAAGCCTGGGCACAAACATATGGTTAATTGCACATTTGTTCAAACATATGGTTCCAAGCATTTCAAAGCGGGTCGAATTAGAAGTTTTTCACATCCAGTGGGTGCGCCTCTTGTCTCTCATTTACTTTATGCCGATGATCTCTTAGTGTTTGTAAATGGTGGCAAGCGTTCTGTTCGGCGTCTTGTGCGAACTTTGGAGGAATATGAAAAATGGTCAGGGCAATTAATTAACAAAGATAAGTCGGCGTTTTTCTTCTCTAAATACATTCCAGAAGTTCGGCGTCGTAATCTCATGCGATTATTTGGTTTTGCGGAAGGCAACTTCCCAGTCACTTACTTGGGAGCACCTCTGGTTTCTGGTAGGCTTACTTCAAGGGAATTAGAGCCACTTGTTGAGAAGATACGGAGAAAAGTAGCTGGTTGGAAATTAAATTTGCTGTCTCAAGGTGGTTGTCTTACACTCCTCAAGCACGTTCTGACATTTATGGCCACGCACCTTCTGTCGGTGTTACATGTGCCTCTCAAGGTGGTTTCTAAATTAAAGCCACTCTGAGGAAGTCATCGAGAGAGAAAATTTGACCAAATTTTGTTAACAAAATGATAATTAGCTAGCTAGTCTACATGCAATTTGGTGATCCTCATCAAGCTAGCTTCTCTCGACCGCAACCATGTTTTTCCTTTTCCACACAACAAACCTCCTTCCGTACTTGATGATCATAACCATTTTCATCTTCCTCGCAGTCCCCTGTGCAGCTCAGTTATCATTCAACTACACCGATTTCAGTAAAACTGACAATAGATCAACTTTAAATGTTTCGGGAAACGCTACTTTCTTAGGTTTAGTTATTCAGCTCACGCCAAATGCAGTGGATAACTGGGGTCGAGCCACATATTCACAACCGATGCATCTTTGGGATAAAGAGTCTGGAAAACTCGCCGACTTCAACACCAGCTTCTCCTTTATCATCTATTCGGAAGGCAGAGACATCTATTCAGATGGGCTCACTTTCTTCCTCGCAAGCCCCGATCTTCCTCCACCTTCTCCAACAGATGGCCTAGGCATTGGCCTTGCAAGCCGTGCACAAGTGGGAGACCCGAATTTCTTGGCTGCATATAAATTCGTTGCAGTGGAGTTTGATACTTATCCGAATAGAAGATGGGATCCGGTTGAGCCCGTTCGTGAACATGTTGGTATCAATGTCAACAATCTAACATCTCAGAACTCAACGCCATGGTATAGTGTCATTAAAGAGAATAGAACATATAGTGCTAGTATTAGCTATCGTTCTAGTACACAGAATTTGAGTGTCACCTTCACTGGATTCAACGATGTCAATGGCACCGTGCCAGTTCAACAGCACCTTTCTTCTATAGTTGGTTTGGAAGATCAGTTACCAGAGTGGGTTGAATTTGGCTTCTCTTCCTCAACAGGATTAGCGACCGAGTTGCATGTTCTTTGCTCGTGGTCCTTCGAATCGACGCCACCTTTTTTCATTCGGAAATCTGCAGAACCTAACAAGAATGGAGACGACAGCAAGAAAAAATTGGTGGTGGGACTGAGCGTCGGTGCATTTGTTTTAATTGGTTGTGTAGGATTGGTTTGGCTTATAAATAGGAAGAAGCGAGATAGAGTGGGAGAAGAGAATTTAGGCTTTGAGTTTTCCATGGACGACGAATTTGAACAAGGTACTGGGCCAAAGAAGTTTTCCTACAAAGAACTTGTTCGTGCGACTAATGATTTTGCAGAGGAAAATAAGCTTGGAGAAGGAGGGTTCGGTGGGGTTTATAAAGGATTTTTAAGAGAGTTGAATTCCAATGTTGCTGTGAAAAGGGTGTCAAGGGGATCCAAACAGGGGGTAAAGGAATATGCGTCCGAGGTGAAGATCATTAGTCGACTGAGACATAGGAATTTGGTGCAACTAATTGGTTGGTGCCATGAGCAGAAAGGTCTCCTACTCATTTACGAATATATGTCAAATGGTAGCTTAGATTCGCATCTTTTCAAATGCAAGAGCTTGTTAACATGGGCAACGCGGTACAACATTTCTCGAGGCTTGGCGTCTGCATTGCTGTACTTGCACGAAGAATGGGAACAATGCGTTTTGCACAGGGACATTAAGGCAAGCAACATCATGTTAGATTCAAGTTTCAATGTGAAGCTCGGAGATTTCGGCTTAGCTAGGCTGGTGGAGCATGCAAAAGGAGCACAAACCACGGCATTGGCCGGGACCAGGGGCTATATGGCACCAGAATGTTTTATCTCGGGCAGGGCTAGGAAGGAGTCAGATATATACAGTTTCGGGATTGTGGCTCTGGAGATAGCCTGTGGACGAAAAGCAATTGAAACCAAGGCCACCGAAGAAGCAATTATGTTGGTAGCGTGGGTTTGGGAGCTTTATGGAAAGGGAAAGCTTCTTGATGCAGCCGACCCCAGATTATGTGGAGATTTTGATCGGCAGGAAATGGAACGATTGATGATTGTTGGGCTTTGGTGTGCTCATCCAGATCACACTCTCAGACCTTCAATTAGGAAAGCCATTCATGTGCTTGATTTTGAAGCTTCACTTCCCATTCTAGCACCAAAGATGCCAGTGCCAACCTATCTTGATCCTCCAGTTGGGCCATCATCTGCATCTTCTGCTAGCGCTTCTGATCAAGTCCAGCTCTCTGAGTCTACGAGCCATAATATTTACACAGGTTCCTCACAATTCAATACATCTTTTGCAGCATCATCTTCATCTACCATACTTTTATACTCGGATTCTGGCATTTAATACCATGTAAAATAATATAGGGTCGAGCACAGACACTTGATGTGCATGATATACTGATTTTTAAGTTTTTAATGTAATGGTAATTGCTGTAATCTGTTATCCTTTCAAGTGAATATTTAGTTTATATTTTGACAGTTGTCATATAGCCTTTCTGGTGAGTCTGTAGTTCAAACATTAACGAAAAGGCATTATCATACCCTGACTAAGTCCTCTGCTTGTAAGAGTTTTATTTAAACGTTATGTCCCACGCACCCATCTTAATAGAGTTTGGAATAGCTCGAAATTTATCAGCTAATAGATAAGTTATAATGGGATAAAAAAACTCTTAAAAGATAAGATTAAAACTCTATATCTCTAATTATAGTCAGACACAAAGTCTCTAGATTTCATGATAGCCGAAAATCTATAAATAGCACTGAGGGGTTAAAGGGATCTCACCTACAACATTGTTGTACCTCTAGCCATTGGGAGACACCTGGAGATAAAGTTGTTAGGGTGATCCTTATCTCATAACCAGATCTAATTTTTTATCAAACAAATAGAGAAATGTACGTATTTATTTATTATTATTTTATTATTATGGATCATAGAAAATCGAAAATCTAATTATTAATGTTCATGTTAAAATATTTAACATATGGTATCAGAGACAGGTTGTAGATTTTTTATGATCTTGTAAAATATTCACTGATATGTTTTACATGTATTCATGATTTTATCATGTTGAATAGATTGAAAATACTATCCTTAATATGACACGTTAAATTATGATGATGTTTTTAAACATCAACACTATTATTTATTTTATTTTATATGTGTATATATATATATATATAAATATATAAAGAAGGCATAGTGATACATTGACATTGGTTAATGTGTTTAGATTTTGAATGTATCGATTTCAATTTTTCCGTAAAGATTATGTGCTGGATAAAGGAACTTTCTCACATATTGATTGCTCGGGTTTTGAGTTCATCTTCCTCTGCTCTATTATGAATTATTTATGCCCTATTGCAAATTTTATTTTCCCTTTTATACTGTGTTGCAATGGAAAAAGATATTGAGGGTGTATGCACAAAAAAAAAAAAAAAAAAAAAGGGAGGATTGTTTGACGTTGCGAGGAAGCTGAGAACCTCCTTCGCGACGCCACTGTGACGGCGGCACAGAGGGCTTCAAAGCCCAGTGGCCGCATCGTTCGGTTCAGTAAAACAAAAAAAAAAAAGGAAACCGTGAGTGAAGGTGTGGACCTTGACGACGAGAGGAGGCTGGGGATGCCATACCATCTCTTCCTCGCTGGTGACATCCACCATTGCACCAAACTGAATAATTAATTACATGAGATACATAGCTGCGCATTGAGGCTTGAGGGAAGGATATGATGGTGCGGCACTAAACATTTCTCTGAGGAAGAAGAACATATATAATGCTTAGGGTTTATAAGAAAAAGGGCTTGGGCTATGCGCAATGGGCCTTGGCCAGTTCAATTGACTTTATCTGTTATGAATACATTGGCAGATGGTTAAAATGCTTGGGCCTTGGTTTAGGCCTAGCCCGAGAGAAATGAATGGTTTTGTTCTAACAGGCTAAAGAGAAAGTGGGCTGTGCAATGGGCTGTGGCCCAATATCGCTAGACCCAACTAGAGTCTGATTAGTGAACCAAACTGGGTTTTAACCCGGCTTATTGAACCAATCCGGGTCTTAGCCCAGTTTGCTGAACCGGTCCGGTTCAGACCTGGACCAGACAGATTATAATAATAATAATATTATTATTATTTATTAAAAAAAGATTGCATAAAATTCTGAATTTTATTTTATTTTATATACATGTTATTATTGTTATTTACATGTATGAAAATTTTATTAAATACATGTTATTATGTACATGTATGAAAATTTTATTAAATCTTATATACATGTTATTATTGTTATCTACATGTATGGAAATTATTAAATTTATATGCATGTTATTATTGTTAAATACATGTATTAAATGTCATATGCATGCTATTATTTACATGCATTAAATATTATGTACATGTTATTATTATTAAATACATGTATGAATTGTTTATTTTGGTTCTTATTATCATGCCATATATATATATATATATATATATATATATATTATCTAATATGGAGCAAATGATTCACATTAAAATTAAAGAAAAGATTGGTTGCCCAAAGGTACAAGACTTTTTTAAATTTTGGTGAAAAATCATTAAATTCCATAGTAAGGTGGATATGATGGAGTGAATAATTTTATATGTCAAGATCTACTCCCAAAGGAGGGTCTCGATGACACTACTAGTTCATCCATCAAATTAAGGTTGGAGTAAACAATTTTGTGTATTAAGATCTACTCTCAAAGTAGAGTTTTAATGCCACTACTAGTTCATCCATTAAAGAAATGTTAGAGGGAACACTTTGTATGTTAGAGTTTACTCCCAAAGGAGAATTCTGATGATACAGTTAGTTCATCCACATAATTTAATATTGGATGGAACACTTTGTGTGTTAGCGTTTACTCCCAAAGGAGAATTCTGATGATACAGCTAGTTCATCTACAAAATTTAAAATCAGAGGGAACGCTTTGTGTGTTGGGGCTCATTCCCAAATGAAGGACCTCAATGACATTATTAGTTCATTCATAATAGTTTAAATTCTTAATAATGCATGATTTAAATTTTGAAATTAAAACTGGAGGGATTATTCTGTGCATTGGGATTCACTCCCAAAGGAGGAGAGGGATCTCGATGATACTATTAATTCATCCATAATGATTTAAATTCTATTATTGTTTATGAGTGACGAACTCAAAACATTAAAGTGATCAAAATGCTTTTCTTGCAGTAAGTATATGAATATCATTACGAGTTTCATGTATATAATAAACTCTAATAAAGAGAAACATGAGTATATCAAATTTACACTAAGAGTTTTTTATGTTTAACATCAATTATCATTGAGAATAGTGATAAAGGTCATAAAAGTACAATGTTTAAATACTTACATATTAAACTGTATGTTTTTTTTTTTTTTGTACATAATGGTTTACTTTAAAGGCATTATTATTTCATTAAAATAATGAGATATAAACAAGTTAGTAGAATGGTTGTTAGCTATATACAAATTTATTTTGCTAATGTGTATGAAAAATCATTTGTATCTTTTGGGAAAGGGAGGAAATGATTGTAATGAAAATATAAGAATTGTGTCAATTGAAGTTTGAGAGAAATAGTAACACATGAAGGTTTAAGTGTCCTAAACATAAGACATGATTTGAAAGGAAGGGTAAACCAAATAAGTTTCGAATAATATCTTATACATGTTTATGCATTCTTTTTAGATTAAACTCAAGTACAAATGTTCAAATTTCAATTTGTTTCAATACGTCACTTATGTTGATTCCATTTTTCTTTCCAATAAAATTTTATTTGTCATATCTTCATAATAATGTTTTTGTTAAAAGATTTTTTCACTCATGAGGTATGTATAGGAGCCAAAGGGAAAAATGATTTATGAAAACTTTTACAATTTATGGCATAGAATTTGAAATATAATTTGTGGCATAAACATTTGGAGAATATCTTCAAGAAAAGTTAAAGAGATTAGTAAATAAAATATTTTCGCATTTAGTTTTTTAATCTTAGGATGTGTGTTGATTTGTATAAAAGGAAAATAAATCAAACATATCAATAAAAGATGCCACAAGAAATGGAGATTTTTTTAAGATAATGCATATAGACGCATGTAAATCTTTTTTCCTATAATATTTGATATAAGTATTTCATTACTTTTATAGATGATTTTCATGATATGAATGTATCCATCTACTACATGAGAAGTTTCAAGTCATTAGTAATTCTTGTAGCATTTCTCATGGGGAGAAATTGCAGTTAGATAAAAATGTAAAAATCATTTAATTGGATTGAAATAGTGTCATGAAAAATATTAAGAGTTGGGCCATACTGGTTTAGAATTTATATTGTATTTTTAGCCTTAATGATTTATATTTAGTTATGAATTGTTTTAAGGCATATTCATGTATGTGTAATCAGATTAAAGTAATAATTTATAATCCAAATGAAAGATTGTTGAATCTTATAATAGTTATTAGGTACATTATTATGATTGATTACTTAAGAAGATTCAAATGATCTAGACTGTATTGTTTCTACTTATAGTTTGAATTTTGAGAAAATTGAAATATCAAATTTCTTATGATTGGCAAAATCAGTGAGAGTATGGAAACTAGAAATGTGATTATTGTGAAGTTCATTCTCGTTCTTTTGAAAATATTTGTAGTTTCATTTTATGATTATCTTAATAATAATATGGAACAACAAACAAATGATCATTCACCTCATCAGAAAAACACCACTGAAGAATTGGCCATAGAAACATCAGAACAGGTAACCTCATGCAATCTTCTTGATTTGCTATTTGGTTAAATTATGTGGTGTATCTTCAAAATTTGAATGTGATATAGAAATAAATAAAATTTTACATATGTTTTCACAAATTATAGAAATAAGTGATTCTATAAAAGATTGATGCATAAAAGAGTGATTGAAATCCATGTATAAATGTAAAGTCTACAATTTCATCTAAATTGTTTGAAATGTATGAAAAGTCGAATAGAAATGGGTTTTGGAGACAAAATATTGACTTTAAGGGTAATGTTGAATGATATAAAGTTAGACTTGTAATTAAGAATTTCACTCATAAATGAGCATTGATTAGAGAATTTTTTCTATTAAACCTCAAAGAACTCATTAAGGATCACTATAACATTAGTAACTCATTATGGTTTAGAGTTATGTCCAATAGATGTGAAAACAATTGTAGAGTGAAAGTTTGAAGTCTACAAGAAATGAATAAAAGAATTTTCTTAGAAGAGGTAATAGATTTCTTGAAAATTTGTATCTGAAATTAGATAATACCAATACTGTTTAGGGATTAAGAAAAATATTTATTGTTAGTGTATATACTCGTAAGTCAGTGGGAGTCTATTTGCATTTTGGTCATGCATGTATATGACTTTTGGCAACTACGAATTATGGTTTGTAGCATGGCATTAAATTTATGTATCTAAATAACCTTGAAAATGAAATTTATGAACGAGACATCTTTTGTAATTGAGATTGAATTTTAATATCAAGACAATGACTATTAAGATTGTCTCAATATAGTTGCATACAGTTTTGGAAGATTTTACATGAAGAATTGTTGTTCAATAGATACTTTAAAAATAAATGTTGCATGCTCAGTATTTTACAGTGTTCTCGGATTGATTACGTCGTTAAAGAAATTATGTATAAAATGGTTTTAAGAAACTTTATAGTTGCACAAATTTGTATACAACTGAACATCGGTTTTATCTTTAACATCCTTGGTTGTTGCCAAAGTAACCCAAAGATGTTTGGCCAAAAAGCTGATAAAAGAGTGTAATATTATTTGCAAGAAATTAAATACTATATTGTTGTCTTAAGAAGAATTGATATTCTTAATGTAAATGGATATTCAGACCCTATTTTGTAAGATTATTCTAATGATGAAAAATACAGTTATGGTTATGTATTTTTCTATCTAGTAGAGTTATTTATGGAAAAGTATGAGGCAAATTTCTTACTGCTACATGTGCAATATGGACTGAGTTTGTAGTATGCTTTGAGGTCACAATGTATAGTATCTGACTAAGGAAATTTATTTTAGGACTTGAAATTGTCGACTTATAGCCAAGCCGCTAAGAATGTATGGCAAGAATTCCTCAGAGTATTTTTTCTCCTAATGATGAGTATTTAATGAAATTTTAAATACTTAACTGTTAAGGAGAAAGTAGAAACAAATATGTCCATGTCAATAGTATGTTAATGATTATAATTTAAAGATCATGTTGAAAAGATGGGTTCTATGCTTATACCCATAATGTGAACATGTTACAAAGATCATTGATATGTTGAGTATTTTGTTATTGGACATTGAAAGATATCAATTATGGTTGTTTTTATTTTCTTATCGTTCCACTTTATATGTACATTAAATGGTGTGGATTAATGACGACAAGATAATGTCTTCAATAAACATGAATTGGAACCCAAGGCATCAAGGTATTAGCCTTAATTGTCCCAATTAAAGATCGTGTTAAATTGGTTACTGGTGTTGTGGTACATGGAAGGGAATTTGTTCATTACATAACAGAGAACCGTCATGACTCGCATTAGTAATTAATTTAGCATTGACATTACGGAACTCATGAAATGTATTTTGAGCTATAAAAGTTTCAGGAAATGAATTTGCGCAGTATAATTAATTTTCTGTGATAAATCCATGAATGAAAAATATTATTTTATGGGTGTATGGGCCAAGTGGGAGAATGTAAGAGTTTTATTTAAACTCTATGTCCAACACACCCATCTTAATAGAGTTTGAAATAGCTCGAAACTTATCAGTTAATAGATGAGTTCTAATGTGATAAGAAAACTCCTAAAAGATAAGATTAAAACTCTATATCTCTAATTATAGACAGACACAAAGTCTCTAGATTTTATGATGGCCGAAAATCTATAAATAGTACTAAGGGGTTAAAGGGTTCTCACCTACAACATTATTGTGCCTCTAGTCATCAGGAGACACTTGGAGGTAAAGTTATTAGGGTGATCCTTTTCTCATAGCCATCTATTGTTTTATCAAACAGATAGAGAAATGTACATATTTATTTATTATTGTTTTATTATTGTGGATCATAGAAAATCGAAGATTCAATTATTAATGTTCATGTTAAAATATTCAACCTGCCTAACCTGACAGAGACCGTGACAATCAACCTTCTTGTGTTTGTTTTGGCAAGAAACAAAAGCGAATCTTTACAAGATAAACATAACAGTTCTTTGTTCAACACAATCAAAAGTATGGCAAAATATTTCTCCCCTGAAAAATAAACATGCTTTGCATAGTGTCTGCTCCATTTTATGTTGATTGCTTGGTTTTGTGGAGCAACATTTGGGACCACAGCTTTGTTTTTCATGTGGTTTGAAGTTTATTCATTTTTTAAAAAAGATGCAGTTTTAAGATGTGCAAGATCTGCACACTTTATTTAAAAAAATAGATAAATCCAAGATCTATATGAAAAAAAAATCATGTTTTTAGCAGTAGACTCCACTTTAATAGATCTGCACACTCAACCCAATAACGGTATTTCATATTAATTCAAGGTTAATAGGGCTAAGTTTTTTTATGATTCAGAAAGTATCTCAACTCATCTCATCTAATCATTACAACTTTTCTAAACTCTCAAATAAAATACATACAATAAACAATTCAATTTTTTCAAATCTCAAAATAAAAATAATATTTTATTCAATTTTTATTTCATCTCAACAAAAATAACATTCTCAACATACTTCTACTAGCTTTGGGTTCAATGAAGTGATCAAATACTTTTAGTAGTCATGTCTGTTGAAATGAGACAAGAAACGTCTTAGGTGGAAATAAGAGTTAGGTTTGGAAACCTGAAATGAATGATGGTGAAATGATTTGAATTAATATATTTATTAGATTTTAAGAGAAAGGAGAAAAAAATTGAATAAAAATATTAAAAAATTATTTGAATATTATTTTTTAATAATACTTTTATTTTGACACTTGAAAACGTTGTTAAGTTATATTGATTTTTATGTTGGTAAAAGTTGTATTAGTTTTTGTGTAGTTTGAATAATAATTAGATGAAAAAGTTGAAAATTTGAAATTGAAAAATATTTTGTGTTTGAATGATATTTGTGCATGAATGAATTTATAAGAAGTTTTCATAATTTTGATAATTATGTGTTAATTGAGCTGAAATATTGTATATTTTTATACATTTAGAACCAATATATTTTAATTCTTTCATTACATTATTATTGGTTTTAGATAAAAAAATAATTAAGATGCATAAATCCAAGTTGTGATTTAAATTGATAAATAATATGGTTTTTGCTTAATATTATAACTTGTGATTTAATTCGATAATGTTCCTTTAGATGAATAACATATTTTTAATATTCTATTTTTTATTTTTATTTTATTTTATTTTATTTTACTTTATTTCTAATTTTTATTTATATTTATTTTTACATAGGCTAATAAATGGAGAACTTTTCATTTATAAAAGGGAATTCACGCCACACGGACTTGGGGCTTTTCATTTTAGTTTGCACTGAGAGAGAATTTTAGTCTATGAGGACTTTAAGACTTGGACGGCAAACATTAATTCTATATGGACTTTTGACTTGTACGTATATTTCTTTTCTTGGGGGCATTTTGGCCATACACTTATAATTCCCTTGGGTATATTTAGCGCCGCACAGCTACTTTACACAGCCAGTTTCAATTTTCAACACACACTTTTTATTCACTGAGGCATATATACTCTGGGTCTGTAATTCACGCTGCAACACATTTTTTGGGACAGATTCGTTTTGGGTCTACACTACAGCACCATTGAAGAACTTCTTAAGGGGTCCAATTGCTGCTGTAATCCAGCCTTCTCAACAACTTTCAATCTCTATCTCCATTCAATTGGCTTGATCTTTTCATTCCTTACTTTTTATTTAATTTCAATTTGAAATTTATGGTGTATTCTTAATATTTTTTGATTAAAAGTTTGAGTATTTTATTTGCTATTTATTTTATTTTATATCAGTTATTTTTCATGTTTCTTTAAGTTTCTATTAAATATGCATTACAATTACATTTTAGATTGATTAAAGGTTAATTAGGATTTAAATAATTTTAGTCTATTATTTAATTTTTAGATTAATTAAAATTGTTTAGCGTTAGTGAATCCTTAATTGTTAATTTCAATTTGTTAATCTTTTACGTTCCATTTCGACACTAAAAAAACATTCAAAAGTATGAATCTAGTCTATAACTAGTGCCCTTTTTATTTCCATTGCCATCTTCCATTCGTTGTACATACCACCAATTTTGTTTGTGAAACTTTTTACCATTTTATACGAGTTTAGATGTAAACAATTTTTCCCGAGGAAACGATCTAGGAATTTTATTCATAATTATTACACGACATCCTCTTGTACTTGTGATAGCTTTTGTGCTACTCATTTTTGAGTGAGTCAAGTTTTTGGCCCTGTTGTCGGGGATAGTTATCTAATTTAAATTTAAACTTGTTATTATTATTTTTTTAACCATCTTATGTCAGTTACACATTTCACTTGCCATTTACCACTCAGTCGCTTGAACCTTATTTATACTATTTAGACTGATATTTCATGTCATGGGTGAGAGACAGTTCAAATAGGTTACTTAGAGTTACATCGAGCATTGAGAGTAGTAAACACAACTCGAAGATAGATAACTTTTCTGTCTCTTCTATGAGTGAGGATATTGAAATTGAACAAACGATGGCTGCACCTGCACCACGCACTCTTAAGGATTATTTGCAACCCACTCGCACCACTACACCTTCATGCATAGTTTTACCCGATGATGCACCTAATTTTTCTATTAAGCATGGCATGATGTTAGTGATACCTCAGTTCCATAAGATGGATTCTAAGAGTCCTTACCAGCACCTGACAGATTTTGAGTTGGCTTACACTACTTTTATTACTAGGGTCATTACTGATGAATTTATTAGATTTCGTTTATTTCCGTTCTCTTTAAAAGATAAAGCAAAGATTTGGTTTAATTCTTTGAGGCCTAATTTTATCTCTAGTTGGTCTGATATGCAGTGTGAATTCTTACAAAAAAAATTTCCTTTTCAGAGAACTCAGTTTTTGCAAGAGCAAATCAGCCAATTCATTCAGAAACCTGATGAGACTTTTCAGACCAATTAGGAAAAATTTAAAGATTTAGTAAACATCTATCCACATCATGGTTTCGAGTCTTGGAGGTTAGTGAGCTATTTTTACACTGGTCTCACTCCAGAATCAAGCAGTTTGTTCAAACGATGTGCAATGGAGAATTCTTTAGCAAGGAACCTGATGAAGTACTATTTTTTTTTGACTATCTTGCCGAAAGCACACAACAGTGGAACACTCGGACTGATCGAGTGAGTTAACAGCACAGCCACTAAGGGCTATTTCTGGTGGGGATAGATATGAGCATAAGGAAGACACTGATGTTCAAGTCCGAATAATCACCCAAATTTCTCGTGGAGAAATGATTAGCCTGGCCTGTCTCCACCATCTTTGTAGCAGCCATTTCATCAGGGTGCTCCTCAGCACCAATATCAGTCATATCACAGTTCTCAAAGCTATCCTTTTGTAGGGCCCCCTGGATTTCAGTCTCATGTAGCTGCACAGAGTTCTCAATCTCAATCATCTGCAAAAAAGTCTCTAGACGACAATATGGCACAGATGGCCAATACACTTAAGCAATTCATGCAAATTCAAACCACCACAAACAATCAGAACACTCAGGCAATAAATGAGTTGCAAAGCACCTTTAATAAGATGAGCACGACCTTGAGCACTCTAGAGAAAGGGAAATTTCCAGCACAGCCTCAACCTAATCCTCAAGTATACAGGTAACAACAACAAGTGCATAATGTCTCAGGGAACGTTATTGAGACAGCGAAGGCAGTTCTTACTTTGAGAAGTAGGAAGCTCAACCTAAGATGACCATGGATAGACAGGTAGTTAGTTCTAAACCTAAAGATGTAATAGAGACTAATGAAGCGGAGAAAGAACCAGAGAAAGTGAGGCTAGAATCAAAGAAACTTGTGAGTGGAGACACTGAAATTAGTAAGGGGCACCAACCTGTGGTTCCCTATCCTCAAAGATTGGCAGCTGGCCCAAAGAACAAATATCACACTGAGATTCAAGAGATTTTCAAACAAGTAAAGATTAATATTCCACTCCTGGATGCCATACTACAAGTCCCTTCATATGCAAAATTTTTGAAGGACTTGTGCACAGTGAAGATGAAGCTAAATGTAAAGAATAAAGTTTTCCTAACAGAGCAAGTTAGTATACTGATGTTGAGCGAGACTCCTTAGAAGTTTGGATATTCCGGCTCTTCCCACATTTCCATTATGATTGGTGAGTCACGCATTGAGAGAGCTCTACTTAATTTAGGGAGTAGTGTGAACTTGCTACCATTCTTAATGTATGAGCAGCTGGGATTGGGTGAGTTGAAAAAAACCTCCATCATGCTACAATTGGTTGACAGATCAGTTAAAATGGTGAGGAGTATAATTGAAGATGTGTTGGTCCATGTGGACAAATTTTATTACCCAATGGATTTTGTAATTCTTGACATGCAGCAGCCAGTCTCCACTATTCACCATGCACCTATCATCCTTGCACATCCATTCCTTGCTACTTCGAATGCACTTATTAATTGTCGAAGTGGAGTACTGAAACTCACTTTCAAAAAATATTACATTGGATATGAATGTGTTCAATGCTTGCAAGATGCCTAGTGGATGCGACGATTTAGATGTGCATGCTATTGATATGGTGTATGATTTTGATGTTTCGGAGTTATTATCAATATTTGATTCCGAGAGTGCATCTAAGGATGGCTTTCCTGAGC
The DNA here is from genome assembly GCA_011037825.1 of Carya cathayensis. Classification (NCBI taxonomy): domain Eukaryota; kingdom Viridiplantae; phylum Streptophyta; class Magnoliopsida; order Fagales; family Juglandaceae; genus Carya; species Carya cathayensis. Next base: position 87,518 of record QGSO01000393.1, on the reverse strand, counting down.
AGTCTGAGGTTCTTGTTGAGACAATTCCTACATCATTAAAGTTGACAGAATTAGAGGGGCAGTTGACAGAGACAACTGGGTCTCTTTAGTTATCAGATATGAGTTACACGAGTAACTGGCATAGGCCAGTCTTTGAAACGCTTGATTTACCAGGAGCTATGAAGTCATCAGAAGAAGAAATCCCAATACTAGAATTAAAGCCACTACCCGAGAACTTGAAATATATTTTTCTGAGCTCAATTGAGGATACATTTCCAGTGGTCATTTCTTCTCAGCTTACTTTAGAGCAGGAAGCAGAGTTATTAACAATGCTGAGACATCATCAAGGAGCGATAGGCTGGACTATTGCAGACATTAAAGGTATTGACCCTTCAATTTGTACCCACAACATTTTCTGGAAGGAGATGCGAGACCAATTCGTGATGTACAGCGGTGGTTGAATCCTACCATGAAGGAGGTGGTGAAGAATGAAGTGCTGAAATTGCTAGCTATGAGCATCATCTATCCTATCTCCAACAGCAAGTGGGTAAGTCCAACACAAGTAGTACAAAAACCATGCAAAAGGTGAGTTGATCCCGACTAGGAAGGTAACGGGTTGGAGAATGTGTATTGAGTACCGAAAGTTGAATTTGGTCAGTTGAAAAGATCACTTCCCATTACCTTTCCTAGATCAGATTTTTGAAAAAGTAGGGGGTAATGCTCTTTATTGTTTCTTGGATGGCTTCTCTGGTTATTATCAAATTTCCATAGCACCAGAGGATCAAGAGAAGACCGCCTTCACTTGCCCCTTTGGTACTTTTGCTTTTAGAAGAATACCATTTGGTTTATGTAATGCACCTGCTACTTTTTAGCGCTATATAATGAGCATTTTTTCTGATATGCTCGATGACATGTGTGAGGTTTTTATGGATGATTTTTCTGTGTTTGGTAAATCTTTTGATGTTTGTTTAAAAAATCTTGAAACTGTGTTGAAAAGATGTGAGGAAAAGAATTTATTGTTGAATTTGGAGAAATGTCAATTTATGGTTACTAGTGATTTGGTATTTAGGCATTTAGTATCTGAATGTGGTATAAAGGTTTACAGGGCCAAGATAGAATTAATATCTCATCTGCCTATTCCTAAGACAGTGAAGGATATTCATTCTTTTCTTGGTCATGCTGGTTTTTATCGGCGTTTCATTCAAAGCTTTAGTAGTATTGCAAAACTATTATGTACTTTATTGCAAAATGATACTACTTTTGTTTGGACTGATGAGTGTCAGCAAGCTTTTGAGACCCTGAAGGAACACTTAACAATTGCACCTATTATGCAAACTCCTTAATGGGACTTGTTGTTTGAGATTATAACCGATGCTAGTGATTTCGCTCTTGGTGCCGTTCTTGGCCAAAGAGTAGACAATAAGCCTTCGGTCATTTATTATGCAAGTCGTAATTTGAATAATGCACAAAAAAATTACACCACCACCGAGGAGTTATTAGCTGTTTTGTTTGCCCTAGATAAATTTCGTTCTTACATTATTGGGTCTCATGTTATCATTTTTACTGAGCATTATGCTCTTAAGTATTTGTTGGCAAAGAAAGATGCTAAACCCAGGTTGATTCATTGGATTCTTTTGCTCCAAGAATTTGACATCACTATTCGGGATAAGAAGGGAGTTGAGAATGTGGTAACCAATTACTTGTCACGACTGCAGCTACCTAATGTATCTACATCTATTCGTCCCTTGTAGGGCTGCAAACGAACAGAGCCATTCATGAACAATTCAATATTTATATATTGAACTCGGACTCGGTTCATTTAATAAATGAACTGTTTATGAACACTAATATTGATTCGAATATTAAATGAGCAAAACTCATATAATCTCGACTCGATTCGGTTTAGGCTCATGAACAATATTCGTATAAACTCGATTCGACTCGTTTTGAGCTCGTCACAATACTCCTAATATTTATATATATATATATATATATATATATTTACATATATACTTACATATATTCTTTTATTATATATATTTATATGCTATATATATTATTTTTGATACTTTCTATAAGTAATATATGTTGTTATTTTAAGTTTATGTATAAGTAACATGTTTTATTATTTTACAATAATAATTTATTTAGTTCTTAAAAGAATTATTGAGTCAAATATAAAATTTTTATAAAAATAAATAACTCTAATTGATTGCGACACTTTCTTAACTAATCCCATTTTGATTATTTGAGCATATTTAATATTATATCAAGGATAATTGAATACTTTAATACTAAATTAATAGCTTTATTATGCAATTTTTTAAATGACTTTAATGTATTAGGCATTCTTGATGCCATATGTATTGGAAAGTGATAATGAATCAATGTTACATTGATATCTAGTTAAAATTGATTAAGAAAAATAATCTCATTTATTTATAAAAATAAAAAAAAAATTAAAAAGAATCTCATTTGTGCTTCAGCCAACCAAAAATAAAATAAAATTGTGGATCAGATTTAAACCGAGCTTGAGTCGAGCTACTCGAGCTCGTATAAACTCGTATATTTTTTGTACTCGAGTTCGAGTCGAGTTCGATCATCATTTATGTTAGGCGAGTCGAGCTCGAATCAAGCTCAAGCGGATATATATGTTAAACGAGCTCTTGACCCCCTGTTCGAATTCGACTGGATTCGGTTCATTTGCAGCCCTAGTCTCTTGAATGAAGATTTTCCTGATGAGCATCTTTTTGCAATGTCATGCGCTCCATGGTTCGCAAACATTGTGAGTTACCTTGTCATTGATCAGATGTCGGGGCATTGGACAGCTCAGGACAAGCATAAGTTCTTTGCAGAGGTACGATTTTATTACTTCAACACTCCTTGTCTTTTTAAGTATTTTGTTGATCTGTTGGTGTGTCGATATATTCCCGATGATGAGTTTACCTCTTTTTTTCACTTTTGCCATACTGGGGCTTGTCACTTGTGGAGGCCATTTTGTAGCTAAGAAAAGTGTTGCCAAAATTTTACAAAGTAGACTCTACTAGCCCACTATTTTTAGAGATGTGGAGTCCTTTTGCAAGGCATGTGAGCCTTGTTAGAAACTTGAAAAAATTACAACATATAACATGATGCCCCTTTCCCCTATTTTTACACTGGAGATATTTGATTGTTGGGGGATTCACTTTATGGGACCATTCCCAAATTCATTTGAGAATTCTTATATTTTAGTTGTTGTGGATTATGTTTCAAAATGTGTAGAAGTCATACCTTGCAGAACAAATTATCATAAGGTTGTCAACTATTTCTTGAAAGAATTGTTTGCACGTTTTGGCATGCCCAAGGCAATTATTAGTGATGGGAGTTCACATTTTTGTAACAAACATTTTCAAAAGCATATGCAGAAATATGGAGTGACCCACAAAGTCTCTACTCCATATCACCCCCAGACTGATGGTCAAGCTGAGTTGGCTAATAGAGAGATCAAACTTATTCTTGAAAAAATAGTCCCTCCCACTAGGAAGGACTGGTCTGAAAAATTGGTTAATACTCTCTAGGCTTATAGGACTGCATTCAAAACTAACTTAGGGATGTCACCTTATAGATTGGTTTATGGTCGGGCTTGTCATTTACTTTTTGAGATTCAGCATCGTGCTTTATGGGCTATTAAGCAAATTAACTTTTCACTTGATGCTGCCAAAGGTTTAAGAAAGTTGCAAATTTCGGAGCTTAATGAAGCAAGAAGGGAGGCTTACGACAATTCTCACTTGGCAAAGAAGCGAATGAATGCCTTAGATGACAAGAAGATCCATGATAAACATCTTGTCCCTAATCAGAAAGTGTTCCTCTATAATTCAAGACTACATCTTTTTTTCGGGAAGCTGAAATCCCAATAGAGTGGGCCGTACATTGTAAAGGAGGTTCATCCTCACAGGGCAGTAGACATTGTCAATCCGATGAATGGCAATAGCTTCACTATTAATGGACAATGTCTAAAGTCGTTTCTGACTGCCTTTGATCCAAACGAAGAGATCTTGCTTGTGCAAGATCCTGGGGAAATTTTTTTATTTTGATTTATTTATTTCTTCTCTTTATGGCTTTCTTTCATTGCATTTTATCTGTTATTTATATTTGTTGTTTTGCTTTCATTTTAGATCACATGATTAGTTGTCCATGTTGCTTACTTATTCTTGTGCACTTTGTTTTTTTTTTCGTTCGATTGATTGAGGACTATGTCTCTCACTAGTTGGGTGGTAGAATGTGTGCACAGTTTTAAAAAAATAATAATAATAATTTTGCATTAATATGATGTGCATTGATACATATATGATTGACACACACTTTATTTCTAACCTTTTGTGAAATTTGAGCACCTTGGTGGAACGGTTGAGCAGAATTATTTTGTAAAAATTTATTTTCAATCTTGAGCATAGAGCATGATTTCTGATGTATCATATTTTGTTGATATATGGTTTGAAATACCAAGATGCTATACTTATTGAGATGAGACTTGGTAAAATTTATATAGAACGAAGGGATCAGTTTGAAGGACACTTGGCACATACTTACACCTGTAGTGCGCATCATTTACTATCCACTAATTTAACATAGGAGAAGTAAACTGCAGGACTACCGAGCCATACTAAAAAGAAAAAAAAAACAAAGAAAAAAAATGATTCGAAAAGAATCAAGAAAAAAAGGAAGACAAATGCAGCTTAGTGAACTTTCCCAAGTAAAGGGCTAGAAACAGTTATCCTAACTTTGGGGGTTGAGTGTTCAACCTTTAAACAGAGTTGGTGTAAAAACTGCTAATCCCTTAGGTTTTGAGATAGTTAGAATCAATAATGATTACTCTTAATGTTTAAAAATCCTATGATAAATCCTGGCTAATAATGAGGAACACACAACCGTGTAGCTACACACACACATCTGAGTTCTAAGACATTTTCTCCAATTCTATGTGAAAGATTGTTGACACAGTCTTGGTGGGTATAGCTCCTGGGGTTGAGTAGTCATGAATCACCTTTTGTGAGAATTCGAAATTGTGTTTAATTGCTTTTGTTTGAATTTCGATCTTTATGCAATGTTCATCTCAACTAATTTTTACTATTTTGCTCAAGGATTAGCAAAAGTTGGGAGGCGTGATTTGGCTGAAATATTACATATTTTTATACATTTAGAACCAATATATTTTAATTCTTTCATTACATTATTATTGATTTTAGATAGAAAAATAATTAAGATGCATAAATCCGAGTTGTGATTTGAATTGATAAATAGCATGGTTTTTGCTTAATATTTTAACTTGTGATTTAATTCAACAATGTTTATTTACATGCATAACATATTTTTAATATTCTATTCTTTATTTTTATTTTACATTATTTCTAATTTTTATTTTTATTTATTTTTACATAGGCTAAGAAATAGAGAGCTTTTCATTTATAAAAGGGAATTCACACCACACGGACCAGGGGCTTTTTGTTTTAGTTTGCACAAAGAGAGAATTTTAGTCTATAAGGACTTTAAGACTTGGACAGCAAACATGAATTCTATATGGACTTCTGACCTGCATGTATATTTCTTTTCTTTGGGGGCATTTCGGCCGCACACTTATAATTCTCTTGGGTATATTCAGCGCCACACAGCTACTTTCAATTTTCAGCACACACTTTTTATTTACTGAGGCATATATACTCTAGGTCTTTAATTCATGCCATAACACATTTTTGAGGATATATTCGTTTTGGGTCTACACTGTAGCACTATTGAAGAACTTCTTGAGGGGTCCAATTGCTACTACAACCCAGCCTCCTCGATTGCTTTCAATCTCCATCTCTGTTCAATTGGCTTAATCTTTTCATTCCCTACTTTTGATTTAATTTCAATTTGAAGTTTATGGTGTATTCTTAATATTTTTTGATTAAAAGTTTGGGTATTTTACTTGCTGTTTATTTTATTTTATATCAGTTATTTTTCTTTTTTTTAAGCTTCTATTAAATATGCATTATAATGACATTTTAGATTGATTAAAGTTTAATTAGGATTTAAATAATTTCAGTTTATTATTTAATTTTTAGATTAATTAAAATTGTTTAGCGTAATTGAATCATTAATTGTTAATTTCAATTTGTTAGTCTTTTAGGTTCCATTTCGACACTAAAAAAAATTCAAAAGTATGAATCTAGTCTACAACTAGTGCCCTTTTTATTTCCGTTGCACTCTTCCATTCTTTGTACATACCACCACTTTTGTTTGTGAAACTTTTCACCATTTTATACAAGTTTAGATTTAAACAACTTTTCCCGATGAGACAATCTAGGAATTTTATTCCTAATTATTACACGACATCCTCCTGCACTTTAGATAGCCTTTGTGCTACTCATTTTTGAGTGAATCAAGTACCGTTTCATCTATTGCCAAACAAGTCCTTATGGTAGGTTTGGATAGTGAGTTGAGATGAAAGTTGAAAGTTAAATAAAATATTTTTAGAATATTAAAAATTTAATATTATTACAGTTTTGAGATTTGAAAATATTGAATGGTCTATTGTATTTTGTGTGAAAATTTGACAAAATTGTAATAATGAGATGAGAAAGTTGTGTGGGAATTGTCTATTCATCCATTACTGGTTCTTCCCAAACTGGAGATTTGATCTTGCAACTGTTGTCACTACACCTAGGAGAGATGCTGCCTCCTTCCATGTCATACTGCCACCAACCATCAATTGCGTTATTGGTGACATGAAAATATAGACAATTGCTCTAGCATCCCACTTTGCTTGCAGAGACGGACGCACATAAATTCTCCCCCACAAATAATGTTTGATCTCCTAGGCTCTACATTTTAATCCATGAGAGTCTGAGAAGATTATGTCGAAAAACCTCATGTTAGAAAAATACACAATAATATTGTTGCCCAGATGACTAACACGAGAGGGGGGGTGAATTGAGTTGTATTTAAAAAAATAACAATTATAAATCAAATATACAATATAAAATATAAACAAAATATGAAACATCAATAAATATAAAGAGTAAGGGTAAGAGAGAAGCAAACTCAGTATGTTAACGAGGTTCGGCCCACTGCCTACATCCTCGCCTCAAGCTACCCCTTGAGGATCCCCGAATTCACTATTCAATCTCCTTCAGGTGGAGATAGAAACCTATTACACCTTTGAACAACACCGCTACAAAGGATCCGTGTAGAACACCCTCTACACTTGCAATCACCTTACACGTGGTGATTCAACGATTCCCTGTGTAGAACACTTTCTACACGCACAAGGGTTGTACACACCCTTTTACTGATACAAGAATTGATAGTGGGTAGGATATCAGAAAACACTCCTCAATGAGTGAAATAAGAACAATACAAGCACAAACTATATCTCTCAAAATGAACAAGGGTTAAGGCTCAATGCTTAGAGAAGAGAGAATGAAAGCTTTGAATGAGAGTTGTATGCTCTTGGTGTTGTGAATGTGAAGCTCTCAAATGATCTATTTATAGGCATATGAGACTTCATATTCAAATTTAAAAAGATTCACATGTCAAAAACATCATCATTCATTTTTCAAAAATTTCAAACCTAATCTTTTTACTTTTTGCATATGACAAAAGGAGCACACTTTGCTTTTCAAAAATTTCAAACCTAATTTTTTACTTTTTGCATATGACAAAAGGAGCACACTTTACTTTTCAAAATATTCAAACAAAAGCATCTTCCTTTTGCATAAGTCAAGAAAAGCATCAATCACTTTTGAAAATATTCAAATAAAACATGCACATGTGAAAGATGACAATCAATCATCTTTAATATTTTCAAAGTTCAAACATTTAATCATAGCATGCACATGTGAAAGATGACAATCAATTATCTTTCAAAATATTCAAATTTAATTTTCAAAAAAATTCATGCACATGTGGAAAATGTATTTTAATACTTTATGATAAAATATTAATTTTGAGCCTTAATCCTAATTTCGAATTTTAAGAAATTTACAACATTTCTCTATGACTTTAATGTGAACTTGTTTCCTTCTTGCTCATGCTTGGTTCCTTGATGTGCTTGACTCTATTGTGTGGACAAATTGAGCTTGAGACTCCTTCATTCTTTGAATTCATTTGTTATCATCAAAATTCATGTGTAAATATATAATTACACAAAACTTGAAACCTTAGGTTTAACAAATATAATAAAAATTACAATTAAATGAGCTAATTGTTCCTCTAAAAATGGTTACAAAGAAAACATCACAAGTAGTCAAATGGTTTCGACCATACCAGGGAAGATACAAACTCAATACCGATGGAAGTAGCCGAGGCAATCCAGGGCAAGCTGGAGGTGGAGGAGTAATCCGAAATTCCTCAGGTAACTTGGTTAGAGCTTTTTTAGTTTCTCTGGATCAAGGAACAGTTTCCTTTGTGGCACAATCCACTATAATAAACACACTTTAATGACAAAGTGTGTTTATTTCCTGCAAAGGCGTTTCCACAACCCTCATAGGACTTGTCCTCACCACAGCTATATTTTCCTCTTGTACTCGGCCTTCAGAAAACAGAGGTCCACTTGATACTTTCTCCAGAGACTTCTCTCCAGGCTCCTCAACAATTACTAGTATCGGCTCTTGGTTTCCCATCGAAGGGGCTTCATGTTGTGTTTGGTCTTCATTCCTGACATCATTTCTGTCCCTACAGCCCCCCTCCTTTTCCTTTATTTCGTTAGAAATTCCTTCCAAGCTTAATATTGCTCCTGTTTCTTTTACTCCACCCCCTTTTATAGATTTGTTTTGAGCCCATTTCTTCTTGCTTTGATCATCTTTTAGCTTCTTACTTTCAGCCTTTTTACATGTTTTAGAGTTATGCCCCTGCAAATGACAATTTTTACAAAATGCCAGCAAGTTCTCACAACGTACCTCTTGATACCAACTAGAAGGCAACCGGTGATCACCGATCCAGAAGCTTGGAATAGGAATTTGAGCAGCGTCCATCTCCACACATACCCTGGCACCATCTGTGCGTGTGGCACATCTCGTGCTGTTATCCCTTCTAAGGTATTGACCAATCGGCATCAACAAGTTACGAAGGAAGCATTCATGATATAGGTTTGGAGGCAGACCTGGAAGAAACACCCAAACAGGGACCATGGAAGGTTCTTGCTCCTCTGAGAAATCAGTGCGCCAGTTGAAAATCCGATAAGGAGACCCCTCAACATCGCAGACCTCACGAGAAAAAGCTTTAAGATAATCGGGTTCATTGGAGAACCTCATAAAAACTTTCGTGGTCTTCTCATGTTAGATACAACCAGTTGCTTATCCAGACCCCAACGACTTTTGATCACCAACTCAGACTCTTAAACTTCACAGCTCCAGAATCTTCTACATATTTAATCCATTCAATGTCATAAAGAGAAGGGTCAGATCACATCTAACAATGAGAAATAAATTAATTGCCATAATACATTACAAATCTCCACCTTGGCAAAAGATTTATTTTCCAAATTATCAATTATCATTATTGGCTCATTCTTGCACTTATCCCCCTAATGGGGACTGACTCTAGACTCCATATTAATCAAGTTCAGACAGTGTCTGAACTTAGACCTTGGGAGTGACTTGGTCATCATATCAGAGGGATTATCCTCAGTTGAGACCTTCTCCACACCTACAACCTTAGACTCTATAACATCCCTGACAAAATGAAGCCTTATATCAATATGCTTAGACCTTTCATGGTAAACTTGGTTTTTAGCTAAGTGAAGTGCACTCTGATTGTCACAGTGCACAGAAATATTACCATTAAAAATACTTAACTCATTTGCAATGCCCTTTAACCAAATGGCCTCTTTTATTGCTTCAGTCAATGCTATATACTCAGCCTCTATTGTGGACAAGGCCCAACAGATTGTAAGTGTGACTTCCAGCTAACAGCCCCTCCAAAAGCAGTAAACACATACCCTGTTAAGGATTTTCTGGTGTCTACATTTCCTGCAAAATCAGAGTCTACATAACCAACTAACTCACATCCTTTCTCAACACCCTTTCCATAATTAAGTCCTAGATTAGTAGTGCCAACTAGGTACCTTAGTACCCATTTGATAGCCTGCCAATGGGGTTTCCCTGAATTCCCCATAAACCTACTAACTATACTCACTGCATAAGTTAGATCAGGTCTAGAACAGACCATTGCATACATTATGCTCCCCACCATGCTAGCATAGGGGATTTGTTTCATAAAATCAATATCAGAATCTGTTTTAGCAGCCTGATCTACAGAAAGTTTGAAATGTTGACCTAAAGGTGTGTTAACAGATTTCAAAAGATTCATACCAAATCTCTTTAGGACTTTAGAAATATAAGTTTTCTGGGATAGATATAAAACCTTTGCATTTATGTCCCTTACTATTTCCATTCCTAATATTTTCTTAGCAGGACCCAGTTCTTTCATTTCAAACTCAGATTTCAACATGAATTTAACTTCATCAATTAGATCAAGGTCTTTGCAAGCTATCAGCATATCATCTACATAAAGTAAAATATATATCATTATTCCTTTTTCTTCCTTGTAATATACACAACTATCATAGCAACTCCTATTAAACTTATTACTAATCATGTGTGTGTCAAATCTCTTATACCATTGTCTAGGAGATTGTTTAAGACCATATAATGATTTTTTAAGAAAGCACACAAGATTATTATTTATTTTATCAGTAAAGCCTTCAGGAGGTTGCATATAAAGTTCTTCTTCAATTTCACCATGTAGAAAAGTTGTTTTAACATCTAATTGTTCTAAATGCAAGTTTTCAAAAGTTGTATAGGCTAGCAGTAGCCTGATTGAGCTATGTTTCACCACAGGTGAGAAAATTTCATTAAAGTCGATTCCCTCTCTCTGTGTAAAGCCTTTTGCTACAAGCCTAGCCTTGTACCTGGTCCCTTCTATCCCTGGTATACCATCTTTTCTCTTAAAGATCCATTTGGACCCAATGAGTCTGACTCCTTTAGGTTTAGTCACCAGAACCCAAGTTTGGTTCTTATTTAGTGACTCCATCTCCTCATGCATGGCTAAGAGTCATTTAGATGAGTCTTTACTAGATATAGCCTCTTTATAAGACCTAGGTTCTTGGTAAACAACATCATCAACCACTGTCAAGGCAAAAGCTGTAAGGTCAGCCTGTCCAAACCTTTGAGGAGGTTTAATTACCCTCCTCTGTCTGTCTCTAGCCAGATTCCAAGATCTGGCTCCACCTTGACCTGTGTCCTCTGAGGTTTGATCCTCAGAGTCACTGTCATCACCATTTACAGGTTCAGGTTGGGTGTCATCCTGCTCCACCTCAACCTGAGATCCTTCTAAGGGTTTGTCAGTTTTCTTGTTTGACTGTGCTTCTTGTACCCAAGCCATGTGTGACTCATTAAAAGTCACATCTCGGCTAACAATGCACTTATGTCTACTAGGTCCATCTACCCAAAGTTTGTATCCCTTTACCCCTTCAGGATATCCTATAAATATGCACTTAAGTGCCCTAAGTTCCAACTTATCAGTTTTTGAATGTGCATAAGCTACACATTCAAAAACTCTTAGGTAGTCATATTTGGGGGGTTTTCCAAACCATAACTCCTGTGGGGTTTTAAACCCTATAGCAGAGGATGGACATCTATTTATAAGGTGAACTGCAGTGGTGACAGCTTCTGCCCAAAAGGTTTTGGGTAGTCCTGAATTAGACAGCAGACACCTAACTCTTTCTAAAATGGTCATGTTCATTCTCTCAGCTAAACCATTCTGTTGAGGGGTTTCCCTCACAGTCTTATGCCTAAGAATTCCTTCTTTTTGACAAAACAGATTAAATTCATTTGACAGGAATTCTAAACCATTATCAGTCCTTAGGGTTTTCAGTTTTCTACCTACTTGATTTTCCACTAGAGATTTCCACTCCTTGAACTTTTCAAAGGTGTCACTCTTGTTCCTCAGAATATAAATCCAGACCTTCCTAGAGTAGTCATCCACTAAGGAGAGGAAATAACTCCCTCCACTATGTGAATTTACTCTTGCAGGTCCCCATAGATCTGAGTGGACATAGTCCAAGGTTTGCTTAGTATTATGGGTTGCTGACTTGAAACTGACCCTCTTTGCCTTTCCAAAGATACAATCCTCACAGAAAGGTAAATTTCCTAGGTTCTGTTCACTCAGTAATCCTTGTTTTTGTAACTCTACAAGCCCCTTTTGGCTTACATGACCAAGCCTCCTATGCCATAAGACAGACTTATTCTCTAAAGTGTTCTGTATAGAAGAAGCTTCCCCAACTACAGTTTTTCCAAGCAATGTATATAATCCATTTTTAATAACCCCTTTAATAATTAGTAAGGAACCTTTAGTAACCCTAAGAACCCCTACTTCAGACTTGAAGGTACAACCTGATAAATCAAGCATACCAAGAGAAATTAAATTTCTCTTCAACTCAGGTATAAATCTGACTTCCTTCAAGGTTCTTTCAGTACCATCATGTAATATTAGTCTAACTGACCCTATACCCATGATTTTACAGGACTTATTATTTCCTAGGATTACATGTCCCCCCTTTAATTCAGAAAAGGTTTCAAACCACTCTTTCACTGGACACATGTGAAAAGAGCAACCAGAGTCCATTATCCACTCTGTTTTAGAATCAACTTCACTCACTGTGAGTACCTCAGCACTCTCATAACCATCTAGCACCACAGAGGCATCCCTTGCCTCTTTGGTCTTATTCCCTATATTGTTTTTCCTATCAGGGCAATTCTTTTTGAAATGCCCTTCCTTATGACAATGAAAACATTTAAAATGTTTTCCCTTAGATTTAGACCTAGATTTCTTGATATCACTCTTGCCTTTCTTTTCTCTCTTTTCTATTCTGCCCCTAACAAATAACCCTTCCCCATGTTCCTGTTTGGTATCACCTTTGTTTTGTAATTCCCTAGTATGAAGTACAGATTGTACTTCATCTAAAGTCAAGGAATCCCTACCATACATCATGGTTTCTTTAAGGTTCTGATATGATGAGTCCAAAGAACTCATCAAGAGGATTGCTTGATCCTCATCCTCCACCTTAATATCTATATTAGCTAGATCTAGAATTATTTTGTTAAATTCATCAAGATGCTGTCCTATTTGAGTCCCAGGGTTCATTTTAAAAGTATAAAGTTTGGTTTTCTTATGGAGCCTGTTGGCTAGAGATTTTGTCATATACAAATTCTCTAGTTTCAACCATATTCCTGTAACAGTGTCCTCACTAGCCACCTCTCGCAGGACTTTATCCCCGAGAGAGAGGATTAGGGCACTATGGGCTTTCTGGAGAATGTCTTCTTTGACAGTCTCCCTATCTTCCTCTTTCAAGGAAGAACCCTTCTTCCTTTCACCCAGGAGGGCATCCTGAAGTCCATGTTGGACTAGGAGTGCCCTCATCTTTATTCTCCATAACCCAAAGTCATTATCTCCTGTGAATTTTTCTATGTCAAACCTCATTGTCCCCATCGACCTAGGCTCTAGATACCACTTGTTAGAATAATATTCTTTATTCTGTTCTAATAAGCATAGTTCAAAAAAAAGATATTAAGCAAGATTTAACAAGAATATATTCACGTACATGAACCAAACAGATTCAAAACTAATCAACAGATTAGATCTAATAGCAGAATCAGACTATATACAGATTCAGACTAGCAACAGATTCATTTTAACAAGATATTCAACCTAACAGATAGATTTAGATTATCTACAGATTATAACAAAACAAGATTAACAAGAAATTAAACGTAGCAACATCAATAATCAAATGACTAACAGAAATAAGCAAGAAATAGGCAAGAAAAGAACAACACAACCAATTTACGTGGTTCCACCCCTTATGGTCTACGTCCACGGTAGGAATGGCCTCAGATCTTTATTGATAATCAATGTCCTTCACAGAGAAGCCTCAGAAACACTCTAAGATTTACAAATCTCTCATCTCACTGTAAAATCGACAGATTTTCTTCACAACATGAAACCCTAGTTTCTCCCTCCTGATCTCTCGAAGACTCTCTCTCTCTCAATCGCAAGAAATACACAAATGAAGAGATTAGGTTTCTGAAAACCCATAGCATACATATATAGGTAACACAGATGGCTCCACTGTACAAATCCTGCGGTGAGTTTAACTTCACTTGATCTGCTTACGATCACGTGCTGGTCACGTGATCACCAACTCAGACTCTTAAACTTCACAACTCCAGAATCTTCTGCATATTTAATCCATTCAATGTCATAAAGAGAAGGGTCAGATCACATATAACAATGAGAAATAAATTAATTGCCATAATACATTACATAAATAAATAAAACTACTTGACAAATCACTCGAGATCAGTTCGTTTTACCTCGATTCATTTATTAAATGAGTAGCTCTTAAATATAAAATTATGATCAAATACTAAATAATACAATTCATTTTAAATTCAGTTAGCCTTGTATAAGCTTGTATAAACTAAAATATTTACGTGTTTATTATTTTTTATGGTATTATTTATATATTTATACTTAAAATATTTATAGAGATTTAGAGAAATACCACCCATATTTCTAAGCTCGGTTAGACTTGCATGCACAGCTATTGACTAATTTGGGCCAGTGGGGATTCGTGACATTGTAAACACGATGTATTCCATGAAACTTTAGCAAAAAAGAAATATATACTTTAGCCACAAATGAATTACGTAAAAGTAAATCTATAAATTGACCCATTCAACAAAGTTGCAGGGATTTGGGCGTGGGATTTGGACAAAATAAAGATCATGTTTTTGAGACAAAGATGACTTTTTTCTGAATTGTCGATCTCATGAAACGTTAGTCGTGCGGGAAAGATGAATTTTTTATGTCAAAATAATATTTAACCAACAATAAGGGCTGACCAAATTTGGCTAGTGAAATTGATAAAAGCTAAAATTACTACAACTTTATTGAGTCCACTATAATGAGATTTTATGCAACTTAATTAAACTTTGGCCAAAATATAAATTTGTTGAGTCCACTACTAGTACTTTTAGTAGTGGCCTCGTCAAAATTTGGCTAAAATTTAACTAGAAAATTTACTTTTATGAATTTAGTTAGTCACTTTTCAACAACATCAAACAACAAACTCTCTAAATCAATCATTATTCTATTAAAATATTGATTTTGGCATTTTCATTTATATTAATTATAATTATAATTTGAATAAGAAAGATTTATTATTACAAAACAACTTAAAACATGACTTTCTATCAATTCAATCATAGGAAAAATTCTACAAATTAAAATCTCAAGAAAAATTCAAATCATAGGAAAATTCAAAGAAAACTAAATCGTGGAAAAAATTAGAATGGTAAAATTCAAATCGGTGGACCCATTAATTTAGTATATGACTGTGTCACTTTAATTTCTTTCCCTTTTTGACAAGTGAAAATAAGAGTAATTTTTTATTTAGTATATTACTATGTCATAGGAGTAATAATGTGTTAATACTTTCTCCTAATGAAAACATATATCGAAGTAGTGAAAGTGAAGAACCCAAAAAGATGCACCATAACGCACTACAAGGAATCTGTGCTATTATGTCGACTTTTATCTCACCACAAAAGAAACGCCGCAATAACCAAGTATTTGCGACCATTTCAGACTCGCCGGGCACTTATTACAACATACCAGGGTAGGGTCTTAAGTTCACCAATGTACAGATGCCTCTGTTTCTCTCATTGATGTATGAGTTCCTGTTATCATGTTTGCGTAGTTAATTTGGGAATGATCCTAGAGAGAATAAATTACTCATTTGTCTTTGTGACTGTCTCCGGATTATATTGTAAGCTTGTATGAGGATCTGAAAGTTAAAGGTTCTACCTTTTTTGGCAAGAGTAGTAATCTGTGACAAAATTATCACCATATGTTGGTAGTGGTTTATTGAGTTCTCTAAGGCAAGACTCATCCAGATGTTAGTTTGGCTTACAGTTCTGAAATCATGAGTAATCTACTCAATTATCGTAGAATGGTTTCAAATCGGTGAATCATGAGGCACACCCTGTTTACCCACATTTATGAACCAGTATGCTAAAGGATATTCCTAATTAATTTGGCTTATGTTAATTATTTATCCTCACATGACCATTATTTACCGATTGACTCAAGGTTGTTAATAGGTTGGAAGACGTTGCACCATGCCTTCTTGATTGTTAGCACTCGAATATATTATGAAGAGTGTGGTGTTGATAAATTTAGATGTTGCGATCTCTTTAAGAAGTTGCACCATGCCTTAGTGTTTTGCATAATTATTGAAAAAACTCATTTATTGCGTCCACAAATTAATCTTAACTGCTTCTTAATAAAAGCTATGCCAAAGTAAACAAAATGTTAGAAATATATATGTCTACTGCTTCAATATTTCAGAATGTTAACCAAATTATAACCTACTTTTCTTTGTTTAGAGATGTCCATTGTTGAAAGTATTTAGGAGTTGATGAATTTCATAAAAATCAGTTGACAGTCGACAGAGGCATCCAATCTTACTAAGAATGATAGTCAATCTGTAGATGAAATGATTAGGCATGGCTTTTTGTAGAACTTGTCAAGTCATCAAGTAGATTTATGAATGTGATCTTTAGCAAGTGCAAAACTAAGTAGTAAGTTAGGCCAAGTGATGAATTATTAAATCCCAAAATCTAGATGTTTGCCATGCTAATCAACTTTTTTGTGGTAACGATCATGCATTTTGGTGTTTCATAGTCATATTAATTATTATTGTTGGTTCAGCCTTTTGCCTTTGAATTGCTATTTCCAGCTACGCAAATTTTGAACTTTGAAGATTATAGTGATTTTCCATATTGGATAAATCAGTTCCTGGTATGTCTCATGCTTATTCCGCATTATTTGACTATATATATTTGATTTTTTTGTGGTGAAAGAAGATTCATACATTGTTTGGATGAATAGGCAACTTCCCATAAGGAGATGGTTGGTATTTTTTAATGAGCATCGATCCTTATTGGGAATTAGCAGGTTATGATAAATCTTGATCGCAATGAGGATTGTTATATGCATACATTTAGTTTTATAGTAACTTTTGTATATCATTATGGCTTAATACATGATAACAATTTAATTCGTGAGACCTTTATGTTTTTTCCCGTTTTATAGATTTGTACAGAGCAATGCTTGTAGTGTAATTTTCAGTGTACTTGAGTTAATTCTAACTAGAATATATAAGTGTGAACCTCAAATTGTGCCCAAAAAACATGAAATTGAATATACTTATGTATCCAAACTTTATCAATTAGTCTGTATAGTGTGAATCTGGTTACGTTAAGTTTTTGTTTGACTGTATACGTCTCAGTTAGGATGTTTTACTATGTGAAGACACTTCTAATTTACTCCGTACTTTACACTACCAACACTTGTGTCGTGAGCTTCAAAATGCTAGTGAAAAACAAAATGATGGAAAGCTATGAAGTCACTTTTCATTCTGCAATATTTTTGTTACGATGATGTGTTTGCAAAATATCTTATCTTACCATATAAATGGTTACTAATTGGGAAAATAATCCTAAATAATTTGCTATCTCATAACCCAAATGTGTCACACGTTTGTTTTTTGTTTTTTTTACAAAGTACCACTCTGTTCATTTTCAGACAAATGGTTTTCGAGTTCTTGCAATCTTTTAATAGAACACATAAATGATTGAAATGCTTGTAATTGGTTCCCGATTCCCATGTATATGCAATTGGATACAAGTTCTAATGTTATGTTCAAGCCAAATCACAATTATTTGTTGCCCAAACTGTTGTGAAGTTTCAATAAATAAATATGACAATGTATGATTTGTGTTTCCTTTTTTCACGACGTACCATAGTTGTATTATGTCGACAAACGATGCTTAACCCGCCCTAATCCATTTACTACTCTCTTGTCAACTTCTTTATTAACTTAGTTTCACACTCTAACAGATCAACTTCTATGATGCACATTGCACTGTGCAGCATTATATAGATGTGAAAGCTAACAGATATACCACATTCCCTACCAATCTATTACCTACATCTATCAAGGTTCCATGTTTTTTTCTCACTTGCTTAATTCCAGGGACATATCTTAAATATGCAATGCTTTATGCTTTGAGATTGGTATATATCATGCTGTTTTGATATAGAATCGATATCATTTACGCATTATTCACCATGTTACAATTGTGTGATATACATTCAATGTCTCTCTCTTCTCATAATACCCTTTATAATAATGAGAGATTGATAGCTTTTGTTGCTTCAACGCTATCAAAGTCTGTCCATTGTGATAGATTTGCTTAAATTAACTTATAGGATACCCTTTGTTAATTACAATGAATTTTTAGTGAAGTATATAGCTTTGCAAGATTAATGCTGGCATTGTCTTATATATAGTGCTTGTTAACCTATACCGCCTTCACGGATCGTTAAGTTATGAACATTTTGAATGAATAGGCACTGTTAGCAATTTTTAAGAATGCGAAGAAATTCTAAATCCATATATTCCTTGGGAGTAGTTTGATTAAGGTGCCATATTTTAATGGCACCTACTCAGAAACTCCAACCAATGTATTGGGTATCTACTCACCGCCTTGAATTACTCCTAAATTCAATGTATGACACATGTGCTTTCCAAGCCAATTCGACCCACTATTGTTTTATGACTCAATGAGAGTTCAAAATCTGTAGAATATTTAAATTGGCCAAATAGGATATCTAAATTGGCCATAAGTAATGTACTAATCATATAGCATTTCTGAATGTGATGTTGCCGTAGGTGATGGGTTGTCGTTAAAGCTTGACAAACCTAGAGACATTACAAATTGGCAGCTGAAAAAGCATGTTTGTGTGAATGGTTGTGGTTAACCATATAGCATGTAATGTACAAAATAATTATTGGATCTTGGCACCCTTATTCCTCATATGCATGGCATGTGCATATAAGGAGTGTATATTGATTTGTTAATGAACTCGGCGAGGACATAATTAGTTAAAAATAAGACAATGTGTTGATTGAAGCGGAATTAGGTATTATAGGCAAAATGTGCATATTTGTAGACTATTCCAAGTGATGCTATAGGCAGTTTTACTAATCCAAATACAGCAGAATGTACAGGTTGAAGATGGGAATAAGTTCATATAGCTTGGCAACTATGTTTCCGGTTTATTTGTGCTGCAGGCTCGTGCATGTAAGGTTAAACATCAGAGGATGTGTAATGAGGCATAAATGATCACCACCAGTTTGTGTTGGAATGCTGGAATAGAGAACTTTAGTACTCAACTATAATATATAATTGAACTGGTAATTAATATTTCTTTAGCACTGACAGTTATTAAACTAAGGTATAATTGCTGGTTTTAAGGCTTCATCCCAGTTTGTGGCAGTGCTAAATAAATTTATATCAACCCAAAAAAGGCCATATTTATATATGGGTTGAACTAATTTTTCTAGGACATTAAATCTTAATGTTCCCACATGACTGGTTGTTACTACCGCTTGAGCTAAGAATCTTAAGAGGGTACGTGAGCCATAAAATTGTTTGAAATATAGTTCCAATGATTTCCAAATTTGTAAACAATAATGTTAAAACCATCATAGGCAGTGGCTAGCTATTAAAAGAAGTAATGTTAAAAAGGTTATATTTATATATGGGTTGAACTAATTTTACTAGGACATTAAATTTTAATGTTGACACATGACTGGTTGTTGCTGCTGCTTGAGCTAAGAATCTTAAAATGGTACATGAGCCATAAAATTGTTTGAAATATGGTTCCAATGATTTCCAAATTTGTAAACAATAATGTTAAAAACTTCATAGGCAGTGGCTGGCTGTTAAAAGAAGTAATGTTATAACATGTAATGTAACAGCCCGCTAAAATTATCAGTTTTGGATTATTTCCCGACAGCAATCACATCTCTCTCATCTTTACCCTCATCTGGAATCACACGTATAGATTATCTTTTCCGTAAATCACGTAATTTGTTCTTCATCGACAGCTGTAAAATCATGAGTCTTCCAAGACCACGCCTAGCCTTTCTCAAGCCCAAACTACCACTTTATGTGGTGGACAGCCACCGTACGCCGCCACGTACGTTCCTCCGACGCATGTTCGTGACGAACAACGAGCGACGCGCGGGTTATCCCGTCGATGGTATAACCTTCTATCTCTAGTTATTTTACGTTTAAAATAGTTAGTTGGTTGGTTTGTGAATTGTGTAGTTGTATTTGTGGAGTTCGTTGCGTAGTTGTGAAGGGAAGTGTGGTTGTGAAGTGTTGAGTTTGATTGTGTATTTTGTGGACTGTGCTGTGAAGTATAGGCGTGAGATGGATGCCGTAGATGTGATACGGCGGGTTGTGTGAAGAGAATACGCGTGTAGCGTACTCTGTGTAATGCAGCGACGCGCCGCGCGACGTGCGCTGTAATGATGTGTGTCGTAGAAGGAAGGGAGTACGCATGTAGTGTACTCCGTGTTGTATGGCGATGCATCGTGTGATGTGCATCGTGTTGATGAGTGTTGTAGCGAAGGAAGTACGCGTAGTGCGTACTCCGTGTCGCGTAGCGATGCACTGTGAGACGTGTATCGCAGTGATGGGTTTTGTAGTGTGGATGGAAGAGAGTTCACGTGAGTGTACTCTGTATTAAGTCGTGAAACACCGGATGGCGTGTCACGAAGGGTTGGATGGCGTAACAGAGAAGTGTAGAGCATGGTGTAGTGTTGGGAAACTGTATGACAGTGTCCCGAAGCAGTGGTGTTATGGATTATAGTCTGGGGTGACTGGTGTCATCTTGTGGTTGACTATGGCTAAGAGTATATGGATTGAGAAAGGAATTGTTTGTTGGTTATTATTGATAATTTTAATGAACTTGTTTTAGTGCAAAGGCTTTATGAAGTCAAATTATCTCTTCTGAGTATAGTGAAACCTCAAGTTGCCGTGGTGTTGCAAGTGCTCATAATATGACAATTGAGTTCAGAAGTGAAAATCTTAAGGACTTGAGTGTTCCTCTTCCAGCTGTTGTGCAGTTCCTCGTGTTTCGCAAACTACAATTTATGTATGTATGTTATCGTATATGCCATGCCATGCTATGTCATTATATGTTTATTTGTTACGTATGATTTAATCTCATGAATAATTATCTGTTACACAATCTTTTCTATTATACAATGCTGTATGTTATAAGTATACCATGTTAAGTATGCCATATGATACAAGTATGCCATGAAATGTTTATGATTAAATCATATTGTGTCATTACAAGTATACGTCATGTTAGAAAAAATTATATGATATTAATTAACATCTCATGCATTAAGAAAAATAAGATATGTTATGTTACGTATAATACGTGGGGCCACAACAACTGTGGAGTACGTATTATATTTATGTTACTTATAATGCGTGGGGCCACAACAACTGTGGAGTACGTATTATATCTTATTTATGTTACGTATAATACGTGGGGCCACAACAACTGTGGAGTACGTATTATATTTTATGTTACTTATAATGCGTGGGGCCACAACAACTGTGGAGTACGTATTATATTTTATGTTATGTTACGTATAATACGTGGGGCCACAACAACTGTGGAGTACGTATTATATCTTATGTTATTATAATGCGTGGGGCCACAACAACTGTGGAGTACGTATTATATTTTATGTTATTTATAATGCGTGGGGCCACAACAACTGTGGAGTACGTATTATATTTATGTTATGTTACTTATAATCGTGGGGCCACAACAACTGTGGAGTACGTATTATATTTATGTTATGTTACTTATAATGCGTGGGGCCACAACAACTGTGGAGTACGTATTATATTTATGTTATGTTACGTATAATACGTGGGGCCACAACAACTGTGGAGTACGTATTATATTTATGTTACTTATAATGCGTGGGGCCACAACAACTGTGGAGTACGTATTATATTTATGTTATGTTATTTATAATGCGTGGGGCTACAACAACTGTGGAGTACGTATTATATCTTATGTTATGTTACTTATAATGCGTGGGGCCACAACAACTGTGGAGTACGTATTATATTTATGTTACTTATAATGCGTGGGGCCACAACAACTGTGGAGTACGTATTATATTTATGTTATGTTACTTATAATGCGTGGGGCCACAACAACTGTGGAGTACGTATTATATTTATGTTACTTATAATGCGTGGGGCCACAACAACTGTGGAGTACGTATTATATTTATGTTATGTTACTTATAATGCGTGGGGCCACAACAACTGTGGAGTACGTATTATATTTATGTTATGTTATTTATAATGCGTGGGGCCACAACAACTGTGGAGTACGTATTATATTTATGTTATGTTACTTATAATGCGTGGGGCCACAACAACTGTGGAGTACGTATTATATTTATGTTACTTATAATGCGTGGGGCCACAACAACTGTGGAGTACGTATTATATTTTATGTTACATGAAGTATGGGGCCACAACAACTGTGGAGCATACACTACATGAGACACAGCAATTGTGACATGTAGAATACGTGGGGCCACAACAACTGTGGAGTACGTATTATATTTTATGTTATGTGAATTCATGGGGCCACAACAACTGTGGAGCATGAAGTATGGGGCCACAACAACTGTGGAGCATACACTACATGAGACACAGCAATTGTGACATGTAGAATACGTGGGGCCACAACAACTGTGGAGTACGTATTATGTTTTATGTTACTTGAATACGTGGGGCCACAACAACTGTGGAGTACGTATTAATGCACGTTATTAATCAAGACAATTAAATAAGATTCCAAGTTTATGTTAAGTCAAGTTTCAGATCAAGTTCATGTTATGTTATGCTCACGTACATGTTATGTTCATGTTCATGTTATGTTCCAAGTTCATGTTCACATCATGTTATGTTCACGTTTATGATACGTTCAAGCTCACGTTCATGTTATGTTATGTTCATGTCCATGTTATGTTTCACGTTCATGTTATGTTGATTGTTCATGTTATGTTTTAAGCTTAAGTTCATGCCATGTTAAGTCAAGTTCAGTTCACGCTTAAGTTCTGGTTAAGTCATGCTATATGTCAAGTTATACTATGTTTATGTATGACTATAATTATGCATTTATGCTTTTACTGCCATGCATGCATTTTTAACCTGTGTATAAGTTTTATGTTAACTTACTGAGATTTGTAATCAAATCTCACTGTGGTAGTCCCAACTACCATTCCCCCCGAATGGTAGATCTTGTTACAGGACCCAAAGGAGAATTGGAATCTGACCAACTGAATACGGTCGACTAGGCCACGGTGCGATGTTGATGATGGTATAGTATTTAACTTAGGTTAATACTTGTACTTTTGGAGTTGTATCTCAAGTATTCTTTTGATCACAACCATTTTAGACTAGTGTGGTGATCACGGCTTTTTAGTATGCCTTTATGTATGAATTATGTTTCAAGTATTTGGGATATATTTAGTTTGGTGCATAGTATTGCTAAAGAAAAAGATTATCCGCTGCGAATATTGCATAATGTAGATGCATGTTAGGAACATTGCATCTTATATGTCATGAACGGGGGCAGGTAACCTTGTGTTGCATGTCTCGACGCTTCAAATGTCCGTTCAATCCCAAGCGGAATTTGGGGGCGTCACATGTAATATTGACTAAGTGTCTGTAGTATTGACAAGATCTGGGCCGATGTGTTTAAGTGGCTATGTTGTGTAGCTCTCATGTGGGGGGAAAATGTAACAGCCCGCTAAAATTATCAGTTTTGGATTATTTCCCGACAGCAATCACATCTCTCTCGTCTTTACCCTCATCTGGAATCACGCGTATAGATTATCTTTTCCGTAAATCACGTAATTTGTTCTTCACCGACAGCTGTAAAATCATGAACAGTTTTATCCTAAGCGTTGTACCTCGATGGCGTTTTCCCGGATCTTATCCATCGAATTTCAAAGTATTAGATAAGCTTGTTTTTAAAGTAGCACAATTATAATAATTTATGAGCTCTGAAAATATTATAATTGTGGATAATTATTTAGATTAAATATTTTATTTGTTTTAAGATATTAAGAGGTTTAATTTTACGTTGAAAATTCTTATTTAAATTTAAGTGTTTTATGCACTTTGATTAATTAATGATACTTTATCATTTTATATAATGATGAAGAAAATATTATTTTATAAACCTTAGTTTATAAAATAATATTCTATCTTAATTCTTCTCAGTGTAGTAATTAAGTGTTTTATTAATTTAAATGATTTTATCCTCTTCGATTAATTAACGGTACTTTATCATTTAATATAATGATGAAGAAATATTATTTTATAAATTTTAGTTTATAAAATAATATTCTACCTTAATTCATCGTAGTGTTTTATTTAAAGTGTTTATTTAAAATAAAACATTTAAGCGTTTTAATCAGTGTTTTAACTCACTGTTGGTTTATTTGAGGATCCCGAAGCGTAGGATTGAAGTTAATTACCTAGGCCCCTACCCTTTTTCCTTCACTTTTTCCTTTTTCCTTTTTCTTCTCTCTCTTTCCTCTCTCTCTCTCCCCATGCTCTTCCCTTCCCCATTTCTCCTTACCGTCGCCGCCCCTTTGACCGCCCGTTTCTCCGCCGTCCGGTGGAGGTGTCGTACACCACCCCCGCCATTCTCTTCCAATCTCACCAAAGTTCATCCCCTCCAATTTTCAGAGCCATCGGACCAGCCGTTAGCCGCCACGAGCCCCCGGAAGTTGCTGCCCCTGCCCTGTTTTCTCCCCTGTTGCCGATTTCTTTCTCCGCCCAGAACCGCCGCTTGCCGGCGGCGTGGACTACACCACCCACCCAGATTTCTTCCCCTCTCACCGGTGAACATCCCCTCCAAGTTTCACCTCCATCCGAGCCACCGTTAGCCACCACTCTCGCCTCCAAACAAATGGGTTTTTAAGGCTTTTCACCATTTTGGACCACCATACACGGCCAAATCAGCCACCAAGCACCACCATTGGATTCACCACATCAAGGGCTTCCTCCCCATGTCTTTCTTTTTCCCTAACTCTCACTCTTTCTCATATGGGTTTCTCAAAACACCCATTCGGTTGCACCACCGTGCGCCGCCGTACACGGCCACCCGTGGTGTTTCACCACCACCATCTTGTTCCTCTCATCCTCATGAACCTCTCCAAGAAATTTCATGGCCAACGGAGCTTCGTAGAGCTCACACTCTCCCGCACTCTCCAAGGCCAAAAATGGTTTCAAACGGCCGATCTGCCGCCGTTAGCCACCGTCCGACCACCACCTCGCCACCACAGCTCCACCACATGTTCCTCTACCTTTCCCTAGCTTTTCATGAAGTTCTATGGCTTTTCGCTACCTCGCGTCTCCTCCGCTCACCGTTCGGAGTTACTGTTCATGGCGTGATGCCGCCGTGCTCCGTCACCTTTGACCACCACGAGGCGACCGTGAGTCTTCCAAGACCACGCCTAACCTTTCTCAAGCCCAAACTACCACTTTATGTGGTGGACAGCACCGTACCGCCACGTACGTCCTCCGACGCATGTTCGTGAGAGCACGAGCGACGCACGGGTTATCCCGTCGATGGTATAACCCTCTATCTTTAGTTATTTAGTTTAAATAGTTGATTGGTTGGTGTAGATGTGTAGTTGTGTTTGTGGAGTTCGTGCGTAGTTGTGAAACGAAGTGTGGTTGTGAAGTGTTGAGGCTTGATTTTGTATTTTGTGGACTGTGCTGTGAAGTATAGGCGTGAGATGGATGCCGTAGATGTGATACGGCGGGTTGTGTGAAGAGAATACGCGTGTAGCGTATTCTGTGTAATGCAGCGACGCGCCGCGCGACGTGCGCTGTAGTGATGTGTGTCGTAGAAGGAAGGGAGTACGCATGTAGTGTACTCCGTGTTGTATGGCGATGCATCGTGTGATGTGCATCGTGTTGATGAGTGTTGTAGCGAAGGAAGTACGCGTAGCGCGTACTCCGTGTCGCGTAGCGATGCACCGTGAGACGTGTATCGCAGTGATGGGTTTTGAGTGTGGATGGAAGAGAGTTCACGTGAGTGTACTCTGTATTAAGTCGTGAAACACCGGATGGCGTGTCACGAAGGGTTGGATGGCGTAACAGAGAAGTGTAGAGCTATGGTGTAGTGTTGGGAAACTGTATGACAGTGTCCCGAAGCAGTGGTGTTATGGATTATAGTCCGGGGTGACTGGTGTCATCTTGTGGTTGACTATGGCTAAGAGTATATGGATTGAGAAAGGAATTGTTTGTTTGGTTATTATTGATAATTTTAATGAACTTGTTTTAGTGCAAAGGCTTTCTGAAGTCAAATTATCTCTTCTGGGTATAGTGAAACCTCAAGTTGCCCGTGGTGTTGCAAGTGCTCATAATATGACAATTGAGTTCAGAAGTGAAAATCTTAAGGACTTGAGTGTTCCTCTTCCAGCTGTTGTGCAGTTCCTCGTGTTTCGCGCTCTATTCTCATAGAACGCGACGATCGAGGTAAGTTAGCCTCTAACTTACTATCAGTTTATTGTGTATGTGTGATGGGTAAGGGAACTACAATTTATGTATGTATGTTATCGTTTATGCCATGTTAAGTATGTCATCTGATACATGTATGCCTTGAAATGTTTATGATTAAATCATATTGTGCCATTTACAAGTATACGCCATGTTAGAAAAGTATATGATATTAAATAATATCTCATGCATTAAGAAAGATAAGACATGTTATGTTACGTATAATACGTGGGGCCACAACAACTGTGGAGTACGTATTATATTTTATGTTACTTATAATGCGTGGGGCCACAACAACTGTGGAGTACGTATTATATTTTATGTTACGTATAATAGCGTGGGGCCACAACAACTGTGGAGTACGTATTATATTTTATGTTACTTATAATGCGTGGGGCCACAACAACTGTGGAGTACGTATTATATTTTATGTTACGTATAATGCGTGGGGCCACAACAACTGTGGAGTACGTATTATATTTTATGTTACTTATAATGCGTGGGGCCACAACAACTGTGGAGTACGTATTATATTTTATGTTACTTATAATGCGTGGGGCCACAACAACTGTGGAGTACGTATTATATTTTATGTTACTTATAATGCGTGGGGCCACAACAACTGTGGAGTACGTATTATATTTTATGTTACATGAAGTATGGGGCCACAACAACTGTGGAGCATACACTACGTGAGACACAGCAATTGTGACACGTAGAATACGTGGGGCCACAACAACTGTGGAGTACGTATTATATTTTATGTTATGTGTATTCATGGGGCCACAACAACTGTGGAGCATGAAGTATGGGGCCACAACAACTGTGGAGCATACACTACGTGAGACACAGCAATTGTGACACGTAGAATACGTGGGGCCACAACAACTGTGGAGTACGTATTATGTTTTATGTTATTTGAATACGTGGGGCCACAACAACTGTGGAGTACGTATTAATGCACGTTATTAATCAAGACAATTGAATAATATTCCAAGTTTATGTTAAGTCCAGTTTCAGATCAAATACATGATAAGTCAAGTTTTAGATCAAGTCCATGTTATGTTATGCTCACGTATATGTTATGTTCATGTCATGTTATGTTCAAGTTTATGTTATTTTCAAGTTCTTATTTATGTTATGCATGTTTACGTTCATGCTATATTTCAAGTCCATGTTATGTTTCACGTTCATGTTATGTTGTTTGTTCATGTTATGTTTTAAGCTTAAGTTCATGCCATGTTAAGTCAAGTTCAGTTCACGTTTAAGTTCTGGTTATGTCATGCTATATGTCAAGTTATGCTATGCTTATGTACGACTATACTTATGCATTTATGCTTTTACTGCCATGCATGCATCTTTAACCTGTGTGTGAGTTTTATGTTAACTTACTGAGATTTGTAATCAAATCTCACTGTGGTAGTCCCAACTACCATTCCCCCCGAATGGTAGATCTTGTTACAGGACCCGAAGAAGAATTGGAATCTGACCAACTGAATACGGTCGACTAGGCCACGGTGCGATGTTGATGATGGTATAGTATTTAACTTAGGTTAATACTTGTACTTTTGGAGTTGTATCTCAAGTATTCTTTTGATCACAACCATTTTGGACTAGTGTGATGATCACGGCTTTTTAGTATGCCTTTATGTATGAATTATGTTTCAAGTATTTGGGATATATTTAGTTTGGTGCATAGTATTGCTAAAGAAAAAGATTATCCGCTGCGAATATTGCATAATGCTAGATACATGTTAGGAACATTGCATCTTATATGTCATGAACGGGGGCAGGTAACCTTGTGTTGCATGTCTCGACGCTTCAAATGTCCGTTCAATCCCAAGCAGAATTTAGGGGCGTCACAGAAAAGGTACCTAATGGAGGGAAAACCAAAATGCCGCTGCATTGAGGAGCGAGAGATTAGGAGTATCACTTTATTTTCAGCGAGGGGCAAAATTGTAAAGTTTGATCACTTCTGAAGCCAAAAGCTAACAAGAGTGGATTTTGGGTTTCAGAAGAATCATTCTCGGGTTCTAGTGGTAAGTCAGTGGTCTTACCCGCTCTCTCTTCCCTTTCAAGATGTTCCTCATCATGAAGATCTTCACCATTTTCTTGATGGCTTGACATGCATGCACTGAAGATACATGCATACAACAGCTGTGAGATTACATATATCCTCAGCGAAACGTGGTTTTCAGGGGCACACTATGTAACGCTCGTCCTTGTGGTGGGACCTTTTTAGTTCAATTTTGATAAAAATTGATGGGAATTACTATTCCTTTTAAAATTCTTTTCCATTCATGTCAGGATACAAAAAATTTCATGTTATAAATAAAATTCATTTTTCTTAATTAAAAGATTACAGCCAAAAACATTAAATTTTTGTAATTAAAGTTTTTCGTATAAAATATCTTGCCTAGGCCTTCGTGCTTTTCCCCTTGAGCTGTGCCCGTCCTGACCTGTCATGCTCATCTTGTCCTTGGGAGGGCACACATAAAAACTAAAAATGAGTCAATGACTCATAAGTATTGCTTCATACAGTTAAAATATAATAACATAGATTTTCAGTCATGCATTTATCATTCCATACATACATATCGTACTTAACATGTATACGTCTTTCAGTTCGTTTGAAAATGTTACGAGGTGGGGTTTTTCTTTAAAAACATGCTTCATTCTTTAAAACAGTTCCCCACGCATCACTGCCTTTATTTCTTAAAGAGTCTGTTCATGCATACGTCTTTTTACATACATTCATGCATACATACATTCATGCGTTCATCTTTTCTTACTTACGTACATTCATGCATTCCGTTCATCCATACATACATACATACATACATTCTTTCTTAACATGCATCCCTTCTTTCTTATTACTTTCATTGGCCATAGCACACTGTTACGCCGCGTGTGCTGGGGTTAGCGGTCTTTTGGACATGATTCTACCCGTGGCTAAGGGTTGGGAATCCATTCCGTCAGGGTGCAGCACTGGGTGCACTACCGGTATTACTTACTCGGCATTGCAATCTATCCCATCCAGTCTATTCGTTGGTACCATTTCCATTCCAGTCCATGTGGCCGTTACGTATTTTCATACATCATTCATTCATTCCAGTCCATTCATTCCTTTACAGTCATTTCCAGTTCTTACGATTCTTCAGTTCTTTTCTTTCATTAAAAGTCATTTTAAAAGAAAATTTCATTTTAAAATAAGTTTCTCTTTTCATAAAAGTCATCTTTCATGGCATCATTTAAAACATTGTCTTTCATAGGGGCATTTTAAAACACTTTCATAGGGACATTTTAAAACACTTTCTTCGCGTCGTTTTAAAGAAAATAGTTTTCTTTCTTTTATTTTAAAAGTTGTTTTAGAGAAAGTTATTGAAAAAAAAATAGTTTTCTTTCTTTTATTAAGAGTTGTTTTAGAAACAGTCCGTTACAATTTCAGTCCTTACAGTCCTTAGCAATTCTTGCGTGTCCTTAAAGCTTCTTTTTGTTTCCTTTCATGAACATAAATACAATACGTACCACATATAGCATCCATTCACATGCATACACGTACATACTTTGGGTGCTTGAAAAGGGACTGCCAAGGAGGGCCGATACATACTTATACTTGAAAACTTATATTTCGTTTTCTTTTTCTTTAATAAAACGTGTCTTCATGAAGAAAAGTTTCATTTTCCTTTTAGAGAAAAGCTTCCATCTTCTTCTTCATTTGTATATAGAAAACTCTACAAGAATATGAACGTAATACTCACCTGGACTTCATGCCATTCTCAATCCATGCAGTCCATTCGTGTTCATGTCAGATGACAACCTACATGCATACACATAACCTTACGTCATCATCTATCTAATGCATAAAGAACTATTATAAAATAGAACTATATCTCACTTGGAACACTCTTCGTCCATCCCTAAGCTCTTACGTGCCATTTACTATGTTAAAACATTCAGGGTCTTATTCCTTAAAGTGAATCTTCATGATTCACCTTATGGTTAAGATACTAAGACCTCCGTCTAGTGCTTCTAGTTCCACAATCTGACGCATGATTCCGACCGACAGAGTCATGTGTCCCAACCTTAGATTACTTACCCATTACTACCTTCACGTATCCTAACCCATACTAAATCCTCATTTCCAACCAGTCAGGCTACATGAGTTCAAGCCAACTCTGGGGCTAAAACACTATGTAACCATGATCAGGACAGATTACTCATTACATATGATAAACCTATCTAGCACACGTGTCTCACCAGAGACACCTGTATCTCATCCTCTTTCATCACCTAAGAGTAACTTATAATTCCAATGAACGCCCGCTTGTATAAACAAGCTCCATACTTCAATATCAACTTGCTCAGACCCAGTCGATAAGACTTCTTACTTCTCGACCCTGTACAAGTTCATCCCAACACTTGATAGGAGAGGATTGCATCCACAAATGCACCTCTGTCACGTCACGCAGCTTGAGACTAATCCTGAGTCACGTCACAATGCCCATCATACTTCCGCTGCATGCTCTGATACTTTTCCACCATTTCCATATACTCTTAGCCATATCCAACCACAAGGTGACACCCATCACCTCGGAATACAGGCCATATCACCACTTTTTTGGGATACTGTTACACAGTTTCTGCCACTTAACAAGAGGACTACATCCAAAAATGCACCTCTGTCACACTATGCGCTCAAGACAAATTCCCAAGTTACAGCACAATGCCTATCATGCTTCTGCTGCACTCTCTAATACTTTTCCACCACTTCCACATACTCTTAGCCGTAGTCAATCACAAGATGAAACCCATCACCTCGAACTACAGGCCATATCACCATTGCTTTGGAACACTGTTACACAGTTCCTGTCACTTAACAAGAGGACTGCATCCACAAATGCACCTCTGTTACATTATGCAACTCGAGACAAATTCCCGAGTTACAGCACAATGCCCATCATGCTTCCATTGCACTCTCTGATACCTTTTCACTATTTCATACTTACTTTCAGCCACAAGTTAATCTTAAGGCGACACCCGTCACCTTAGACTACAGACACATCACCCCTGCTTCGGGACACTATTACACAGTTCCCGACGCTACATCATACACTCCACGCTTCTCTGCTACACCATCTAACCCTTCGTGACACGCCATCTAGTGTATCATGACATAGCACAGAGTACACTCACGTGAAATCTCTTCCATCCACACTACGACACACATCGCTACGATACACACCTCATGGTGCATCGCTATGTGACAAGGAGTACGCGCCAGGCGTACTCCCTTCACTACAACACTTATTATCTCGACGCACATCACACGGTGCATCACCATACAACACGGAGTACGCTCCTTACGCACTCTCTTCATTCTATGCCACACATCACTACAGCGCACGTCATACGATGCGTCGCTGCAGTACATGGAGTATGCTCCACGCAAAGGGCGCATACTCCCTTCACACTTCACGCTGTATCACAACTATGACATCCATCTCATGCCCATACTCATAGCACAGTCCACAACACTACACAATCAAGCCCAACACTTCACAACTATACTGCACTTCACAACTACGCAACGAACTCTACAATTACTAACTACACAGTTTATAGTCCAACCAATCAGTTACATTAAATGTAAATAACTAGAGATAGTGGATTATACCATCGACAGGATAACCCATGCGTCAGTCGCTGCCCATCACGATCAAGGCATCGAAGGAATCGTACGTGGCAATAACACCGCATACGGTGGTTGTCCACCACGTAAAGTGGCGGTTTGGGATTAATAATAGCTAGGCATGGTCTTAGAAAGGCTCAAGGTGGCCTCGTGGTGGTCAAAGGTGGCGAAGCACGGCGGCATAACATGGCGACATCACGCCGTGAACAGTGCATCCGGAATGGTGGGAGGTTTCTTGAGGTGGAGGGAGGCCATGAAACTTCATGAGAAGCTAGGGAGAGGTAGAGGAAGATGTGCTGGAGCTGTGGTGGCTAGGTGGTGGCCAGGCGGTGGCTCACGGTGGTGGATCGGCCACTAGAAGTGTAACTCGCGCCTTGGAGAGTGAGGGAGAGTGAGAGCTGTGTATAGCTCCGTTGGGCATGGAATTTGTTGGAGAAGGTCATGGTGATGAGAGGAACAAGATAGTGGTAGTGAAACACAGTGGGTAGCTATTTACGGTGGTGCACGGTGGTGCAACCGTACGTGTGTGAGTGGAGACCCATTGGAGAAAGAGAGAGAGTTAAGGAGAAAGGAGGACATAGGGAGGAAGCCCATGTTGTGGTGAAGCCATTGGTGGTGCTCAGTGGCCGTTTTGGCCATGTATGGTGGCTCTAGGAGAAGGAAATCGCCTTAAGACCCATTTGCTTGGAGGGAGAATGAGAGAAATGGGGCTGTAGGTGTAGCTCACCACCGGTGGGGTAGTGCTCGCGGGTGGGGAAGGATCAGGCCAGAGGTGGAGGTGAGACACCGTGATGGGTGGTGGCGCCGGCTGGAAGTGTAACAAGCACGGTGAAGAAGAGAGAGCACGGGCTGGACGTGCATGAATGAGAGAGAGAGAGAGAGAGAGAGAGAGAGAGAGAGAGAGGGAAAAGAGAAGAGAGAAAAGGAAGAAAGGAAAAAGTGAAGAAAAAAGGGTAGGGGCTGGGTATTTAATCTAAATCCTTCACTTCGGGATCTTTAAAACGATCTAACGATAAATTTAAACACTGATTTGAAAACAAGTAAGTGTTTTATTTAAAATAAAAACTTAAATAAAGCACTGATATGAATTAAGACAGAATATTATTTTATAAACAAAAATTTATAAAATAATATTTCTTCATCATTATTTAAAATGATAAAGTATCGTTAATTATTCAAATAGAATAAAATCATTTAAATTAATTTTAGAGTTTTCAACATAAAGTTAAACCTCTTAATATTTTAAAACAACTAAAATATTTAATTTAAGTAATTATCCACAATTATAATATTTTTAGAACTCATTAGAATATTATAATTGTGTTACTTTAAAAACAAGCTTATCTAAAAGTATTGGAAATATCTCCTATAGATATTTCCATAATACTTAAAATATCTGTAAAGTTTAAAATATCTATCTTACTTTGAAATCTGCTGGATAACTTTCGGAATACGCCATCGAGGTACAGCACGTAAGATAAGGCTCAGCACATAGATCGAAACTTGTCACATAGACCGAAGCACAGAATATAGATCGAGGCTCATACTTTAAGAAGAAGAAATAAGGAGCGGATATCACACACTATCCATACCTAGATTGCACAACTGCACCTTTTATATTGTTTGTTGTTGTTGTTTGAGTGCACTTAGTAAGAGAAGGTACGCTGGGTGTATCTCAACCTCTCTCTCACATCTACCCGAGTGAATACAATTTTCTTTTTAATTTATTTTCTAAGTCCACATAGTTAACGCTCAGTGTTGAACTGGGCCATACTCTTGTATTTTATGTTTTTTTTGGGTGGGGGGGGGGGGGGAGGGATT
This sequence comes from Carya cathayensis, assembly GCA_011037825.1. NCBI lineage: Eukaryota > Viridiplantae > Streptophyta > Magnoliopsida > Fagales > Juglandaceae > Carya > Carya cathayensis. Next base: position 53,462 of record QGSO01000393.1, on the reverse strand, counting down.
GAGGAGAAAATATATGCTGAAACTTGAGTAGATGTAGAGAGAAGTTGCTGGAGTGAAGCCTTTAGTTTAAAGGAATCCAAGTTTGGAATTAAAGGGTGCAACTTCATGCACCATAGTTGAGTTTGTACAGCTGATCCTCCTAGCAAGTTTTTTCTTAGCTTAAATACACTACCAACTTATCAATATCGCCACCAGAAGGAGGATGGGTTCGGGGGGGACAAATTTACCTCACTAATTAGCTAGTTGGAACATAGTTACAAGGAATAAAGAAACTGTAGAACTGCATGCATGCCCAACAACTTCGATGAAGTTACCTCATTAATTGTACATAGATATTATAGTGGCAGTTGAGAGACTATGGAGGAACCTCACTTTAAAGTAATTATGGGAGAGTAATACTTAACATTAGAGGCCTAGGGGGGCCAAGAAAAACACATAGTTGACTTAGCAAGACTGGTTTATGTAGGGTATGGGTGACAATTAATGTTTAAAGTGGACATGAACTAAGCATTTTCTTGGGTTTTCTGATTTAGTGTTAATTGGTATCCTGCTAAATAGTTAAAATTTGCAACAACTAGTGGGCAATAGACCTCAAGGGCAATAGGTGCATGCTTAATTTTCTTCTTTATACTAACATAATCATTTGCATGGATAAGTATTGACACATTAACTTGCCAAAAGTGTCAGTGGAGAGGATACTATTTCTACGTATTAGAGCTGGGCAACGGAAATATGCAATAGAGTCTTCATGAGGAGCAGCGACACAAGATGTAAAATATTGTCATTTAAAGTGCACCGCACGTTCAAATAGTCACTATTACATAAACGCAACACACGTATTTTTATTACAAGTTATAGTAAGCTTAATAGTTAGCATAATATAGGAGGATGACTAGAATGGATTGTGTTCCACATGTATGTGTTGTCACCATATTATGACTACTAAGCAATATCCTTGAAAAGTAGTAGTGGAAGTTATGTGGGTTGTTATTCAGTAAAACTCCAGTAGTCATCCTTGACCAATTGCCTATTAAATTCAACCCTATTATGTTCATATGTACTTTACAACTTCAATCCAACATATGACAATTGTTGATACACTGTTAAGTGAGATGGAATGTCAAGAGAGCTGATGACACAAAGTGGCCAAGGATGGGGTCTTTCTATATGATGACGGCCTGAACCTTACGCATTTTATAGGCCAACTGGAGTAGGCCAAGATTACATACTCCTTAACAATCTAATGTGTTTATTGATTGTTTACTTTTTCGCAGAACCCACCATAATGACTATAACAGAGCCAGCCTCACAGAAGAAACCTAGACGGGGGCCAGGGAAGTGCATTGAATTCGACAAACATCAAAAGTATGATAAAAATACATCTGAAAATAAACAATGGAGAGATGGCCCCATGTTGTGAAAATGTCAGGATGTTTACGACACCAATCACTTGGATATTGAAACATAATGCAGACATGAGTAATGGACGATGGACCGATGTACCCAAGGTCGAGAAGGATGAGTTGATTGAGCGAGTCTAAGTAAGCCATTTAGATGTGTCATGATAAATGTCCACTAAAGTATGGCCATATGAAAATGACATTAACAATTACCATATGTGTAGGGTGACTTCAAATTGGATTGGGATCTTTATAATCATCAGATGGCAGTTACGAAAGCATTGTGTAAGCATTTTAACGCTTTCCACCATGGCCTGCACAAAAAGTATCTGTGATACCCCGTTTTTACATGTATTTTCACTGAATGAATATTTTAATTTAATTAAAATAATAGTTCTTTTATTTTAAATTATCAGATTTTAATTGGATTTTATTTGTTCGAGTTTAAATTGCTGTTTAATTTATTTTAGCTTGTCTTTGGATTTAAAATTAAGTTGTTAGTTTTTATTAGTTAATTATTATATTTTAGCTTTATGTTGTGTTTAAATTAGTTTCTTAGTTTTATTGCTTTTAAAGTTGTTTTCATTGGATCAGTTTTTGGACTCCAGATGTGAGGATTGGACCTCATTTCTTTTCCTCCATCTTTTCTTTTCTCTTTTTCTTTTCTTCTTTCTCTTTTTTCTTCTTCTTTTCTTTCTTTTCCCTTTCTTTTCCGCTGGGTTTTTTCTCCTCCCGCGCGACACTCTCTCTCTACCCATTTCCGTTCGAATTTCTCTCTCCACCCAGAACCACCGCCACCGGCCACCGTGCGGCACACCACCCACCAAGTTTTCTTCCCCTCCGGCCGGTGATCATCCCCACTAAGTTTCACCGCCATCCGAGCCGCCGTTTAGCCGGAAAAGCCACTCCAAGCCAAACGGCTTTTGCTCTGATTTGCCGCCGTCGCTCCACCTCCGGCCACCACCACTTCACCACTTCATCACCGACTCCTTGCCGTCCTAAACCACCCATTTCCGGCCTCGATCCATCGCCGGAACAGCCCCCATGAGCTAACTCTCCGATTTGGGTATTTAGGCCTCCTACTGCCGTTTTCACCGCCACCCACGGCCAACCTTCACTTCCACTAGCTTCATAAACACCTCTAAGTCATTCCCTATCAATCCCGAATCTTGGTTTGTCCTCGTTCAAAAGTGGGTATTTTACAACCCACGGCCACAGTGTATTTACACTGTTACGTTGCTATTTTTTCACCGTTTGCTACTCGTCGATCCTTTGAAAATTATTATATAGCGCTGTAAATATTTTCCAAACTTCATTTTAGATTTAAATATATTATTACTCTTACAATAATTATTTGTGACTGGTTGGTTATTCCAGACTGAGTCCGAAGAGTCGGGGGTCGGATGGATTTGAGGACGGAGTTGCTTGTTTATTTGTTATGGATGTTTGAGAGTTGTTGGTTAATTGGTTTCGTATCATTTGCATTGCATTGTGCATTCATATGCATGTGTTAAATATTGAAAACTAAGTTTTCAAGCGAGAAATATTTTATTGGTATATGTGAACGATTGGATTGATTGGTTTGAGTCAGAGGCACGTGTAGGGATGGTGGTAAGCAAGGACGGTGGCAGAGTCCCGCCTACGATTCCCGCCTACGATTCCCGTCTACGGTGCTCTGATGGTTTGGTTAATAGGCCATTTTCTGGGAAAATGACGATATTGGTTTTTGGGCCATTATCTGGGATAATGGCAAGGAATGATTTAAAGGAAATATTTTGGGCCAAAATTGGGTTTTGGCGTGTGTGATAAAATGTGGATTTTTGGGACATGTGCATCTGACATCCTTTCATGCATATTGTTGTGACTTTAATATATTTTTATCTTGTGGCATTTGGAAGATTACTTACCTGCGGCACCATTTTTGGTACCGTAGATTTTGATGCAGAGGTTGAGGAGGAGGAGGCTGAGCCCGAGGAGGCGGCTCTGCCAGAGAATTGATTTAAAGTGCTTATCTTTGGACATTATCTGTATTTGTTTTATGATATGTATTTGGATTTGAGATAGTATTGAACTTGTAATATTTTATTTACGTGTGTTTTAAACTAGTTTGTAATTAAACAAAAATTCTGGTATTTAGTTATATGACTTTATTATCCGCTGCGTGGTTTTATTTGTACACATATTGCATATACAAACACTTGGCACTTGGCGATGAGATGTGTGACCCGTGTTGTCATCATCCCGACGTCTCGATTTCCCCGTGGCCGTACGTGGGAGTTGGGGGTGTCACAGATGGTATCAGAGCAATTCGGCTCTGAGTAAAACCATATGTCCCATAGGTGGAGTACCAGAAAGTTTTAAAAGCTTGAGTTAAAATTATTTTGTTTATTTAATTTGAATTGTTTTATTTAACTTGATTCGATTTTATTTGATTTGAATTTATTTTATTTAATTCCATTTGGTTTGGTTTGATTTGAAAACCAAGTATGTTGTTTTATTTGTTTTATTTATTTCAATGTATGTTATTTTATTTATTTTGTTTTAAGTTGTTTTGATTTGTTTTGTTCGGAGTTGAAAGTGGGGTTAAGGGCTACCCTATGGCAAGAAGGCGGTATAATCGAAAATACTATTATTAGGCATTAACATTTAGTGTGGTAGGCTTGAATTCTTAGCGATGTGGTTTGCTTTTATGATGTTGAGATCTGAAGAGAATGTCATGGTTTAGGTGATCTTTGTAAAGTAGGAACTCACGTCACAATGAGGAGGAGAGTTAGCTTTAAGTCGCTTAAGATGATTGAGGTGTTAGGTTTTGTAGAATTTATGTAATGAGGCTATAGAATAGGAGAGTGTAGGTTCAACGAACTTTAAGGATTGGTTTAAGAGAATTTTATCTAAGGTTTGAGGCCTTATAGATTTTAGGAAATAAGATTTTGGTAATTAAGGTGTTAGGTTCGACAAGCTTTGGGGAGAAATAATTAAATTTCAAGTTTTAAATTTCGCTGATTTGGATGAGCAATTTGGTGGCAATTGGGGCTTTAAAATTTATAAGTTTTTAAGTTTTTAAGGTGAATGTTTTAGATTAAAGCCATCAATCTTGAGGATTTCAGAAAATGATTTATTATTCGTTAATGTTTTAGATTTTAAAAGCTTTGGGAGTCGATTGTTCTATTATGGGGTGTAAGTTCATTGATCTTAGAAATTCCAGAAAATGATTCTTATTTGATTTAAAGTTTTAGAATTGATGAGTTGAAGGACCAATTTATAATAAGAGTTGAGTTCTTAGTTTTACAGACTTGGTGTGCTAGCTTGATCTACTCTGGAGAGTGATTAGTTTGCAACCATTAAGATGGGGTTGATCAGAGTTGAGTTATTGATATGAAAATTTTTCTAGAGTACATTTCTTTGAGAATGGAAGGTAATGATCTAGCTCATATACTTCTTTGAGGATTGTAGATATCGACTTAGTTCAGAAAATGATTATTGTTAACTCAAGGTTGTAATAATAGATTTTAGGAAATGATTTTTATCGATTCGGAAGAAATAGATCCATCGAGGTGTTGGAAACAATAGTTTATTTGTTGGTATTGAGTTCGATTGAAGTTGAGTCTTTATGTTCCGGAAACTTTTAGGAACGGATTATTAATAGATTTAAGGTCATTTTCAGTACAAAATTTTAAGTGATAGCCGTTTGCTGATTTTAAGGGTATAAGTTGAGCAAATTTAGGAATGATCCATGTTGAATTACGGATATAAGTCTAGATGATGGAAATAGTAGTAATGGATCACTTATACGTTGGAATGATTATTGGTCTTCGCTAAGGGTACATGAGATCCATTTATAGTGATGGTGAGGGTGAATGGATTTCGGAGAGTACAAATCCTAGTCTCATTTTGGCTTGAGAGAAGTGGCTTTGGTGAGGACTGAAGTGGATTAGATGTGATAGTATTAAATTCAAGAGATCTTAACTTCGAGTTCTTGGTGAGTTGATCGGAGTGTACAGTTGAAGCAGGTTACCAATTGGAGTTATGGTTGGCATTAATTGTTGAGATTATCTTCAAGAATTAATTGTGACGTGAGGTCACATAGAAATTTAAATTTTGAGACTATACTTTTCTTTGGAGTTTGAGTGTCCGGTTGGGAGAATTATAAACATTTTTATTTAACTTAAAAAGAGATTGTTGGGTCGTCATGTGTGGTGGATAATAAAATCTTGAAAGTGGAAGCTTAGGCATCAACTGTGATTAGCGTAATTAGATACGTGAGATAATAAGCAGCGGGATTCAAGAGTGTAGTGCAATAGTTTTGGTGGATTGGAGATTTGAACAGCATGGCCTATCTTGAGATTTAATGTTGTCTACAATTGAAGGAAATAGTCGTGCTAATACTAAGGTTATGAGAATAGAAGTAGGTAAGCAAGTTTCCAAGAAGGGTTCATTAAGGTTATAGTGAATTCAATCGTGGTTCGTAGTGAATTTAGTCATATCTAAATTAGACGATATTCAGAATTTAGGTGATCTTGAAAGTGTAAGTTGTTGGGTAGGAGTTATAGGTGCTTTATTAGTTGGCTGGAAAGGACTTGAGACTTTTTGAATACGTCCCTTATCTTTAGAAGAGACAGATGCATTTTGGTATGATGTTACGTGTTTTCAAATTTGGGGTGTTAATGTTGATTGATATTGATTTATGTCATCAATCAAGGGATGTATTTTTGTGCAATGTTGATTTTGATTAAGGTAGCAAGAGCCAAATGAGGAGAATGGTAATTCGTGGTTTTTGAAGGTATATTATTTTCTATCGAAGTGGGGTAGATGATTTTCTTATTTTCAGGTGTTGAGTTAGCTTGTACTCAATGGTGTTGATTTATGAGGATATAGTCTTTTTTGCATTTTGGCGAGTTATCAGAGTGCACACGGAAGCGTGATTTTTGGAGATAATTAGGTATTCAAATTTTATGCTGATTTTAAGGAATTAGTAGTGATTTGAACTTTTAATGGAAAATTAATAATTTAGTTGTACAAATTATGATTATTGATGGTTTATTTTGGAAGTGACTATTAGGTTACCAAGATATAGTATACAATGAAAGTTTCGATGATATAATATAAGAGTTGATTGAGGTTAATACAATTCATTCTAAGAAGTAATAATTATTGGAATTTACTTGGATGCGGTTTTGAAGTTCTTGAAGATATGGTGATTTCAGTTTACGTGGCCGCTTTAGGAGTTCTAGACATGATGCGTCATTGGGAGACTAGTACGAATATGATGGAAATTGCTTATAGGAGTATACTTGGGGAGAACTTTATTCATACTTGCGTAGAAATGGTTGATGGTATGATTTTCTCAAGTATACTCTGAGTTGTATATTGTATCCTGCTTGGCGCTGATGTTTGATCTCACAAATTTCGAGGACGAAATTTATTTTAAGGGGGGGAGAATGTAATACCCCGTTTTTACGTGTATTTTCACTGAAGGAATATTTTAATTTAATTAAAATAATAGTTCTTTTATTTTAAATTATCAGATTTTAATTGAATTTTATTTGTTCGAATTTAAATTGTTGTTTAATTTATTTTAGCTTGTCTTTGGATTTAAAATTAAGTTGTTAGTTTTTATTAGTTAATTATTATATTTTAGCTTTATGTTGTGTTTAAATTATTTTCTTAGCTTTATTGCTTTTAAAGTTATTTTCGTTGGATCAGTTTTTGGACTCCAGAGGTGAGGATTGGACCTCATTTCTTTTCCTCCATCTTTTCTTTTCTCTTTTTCTTTTCTTCTTTCTCTTTTTTCTTCTTCTTTTCTTTCTTTTTCCCTTTCTTTTCCGCTGGGTTTTTTCTCCTCCCGCGCGACATTCTCTCTCTACCCATTTCCGTTCGAATTTCTCTCTCCACCTAGAACCACCGCTGCCGGCCACCGTGCGGCACACCACCCACCCAGTTTTCTTCCCCTCCAGCCGGTGATCATCCCCACCAAGTTTCACTGCCATCCGAGCCGTCGTTTAGCCGGAAAAGCCACTCCAAGCCGAACGGCTTTTGCTCTGATTTGCCGCCGTCGCTCCACCTCCGGCCACCACCACTTCACCACTTTATCACTAACTCCTTGCCGTCCTAAACCACCCATTTCCGGCCTCGATCCGTCGCCGAAATAGCCCCCACGAGCTAACTCTCCGATTTGGGTATTTCGGCCTCCTACCGCCGTTTTCGCCGCCACCCACGGCCAACCTTCACTTCCACTAGCTTCATAAATACCTCTAAGACATTCCCTATCAATCCTGAGTCTTGGTTTGTCCCCGTTCAAAAGTGGGTATTTTACAACCCACGGCCACAGTGTATTTACACTGTTACGTTACTTTTTTTTCGCCGTTTGCTGCTCGTCGATCCTTCGAAAATTATTATATAGCGTTGTAAGTATTTTCCAAACTTCATTTTAGATTTAAATATATTATTACTTTTACAATAATTATTTGTGACTGATTGATTATTCCAGACTGAGTCCGATGAGTCGGGGGTCAGATGGATTTGAGGACGGAGTTGCTTGTTTATTCGTTATGGATGTTTGAGAGTTGTTGGTTAATTGGTTTCGTATCATTTGCATTACATTGTGCACGCATATGCATGTGTTAAATATTGAAAACTGGGTTTTCAAGCGAGAAATATTTTATTGGTATATGTGAACGATTGGATTGATTGGTTTGAGTCAGAGACTCGTGTAGGGATGGTGATAAGCAGGGATGGTGGTCGAGTCCCGCCTGTGATTCTCGCCTACGGTGCACGCGGCGTAGGGATGGTGGTAAGCAGGGATGGTGGTAGAGTCCCGCCTGTGATTCCCACCTACAGTGCATGCGTAGGGATGGTGGTGAGCAGGGATGGTGGTAGAGTCCCGCCTGCGATTGCCACCTACAGTGCTCTGATGATTTGGTTAATAGGTCATTTTCTGGGAAAATTGCGAGATTGGTTTTTGGGCTATTATATGGGATAATGGCAATGAATGATTTAAAGGAAATATTTTGGGCCAAAATTGGGTTTTGGCGTGTGTGATAAAATGTGAATTTTTGGGATATGTGCATCTGACATCCTTTCATGCATATTGTTGTGACTTTAATATATTTTTATCTTGTGGCGTTTGGAAGATTACTTACCTGCGGCACGTACCGTAGATTTTGATGCAAAGGTTGAGGAGAAGGAGGTTGAGCCCGAGGAGGCGGCTCCGCCAGAGTATTGATTTAGAGTGCTTATCTTTGGACATTATCTGTATTTGTTTTATGGTATATATTTGGATTTGAGATAGTGTTGAACTTGTAATATTTTATTTACGTGTGTTTTAAACTAGTTTGTAATTAAACAAAAATTCTGGTACTTAGTTATATGACTTTATTATTCGCTGCGTGGTTTTTATTTGTACACATATTGCATGTACAAACACTTGGCACTTGGCGATGAGATGTGTGACCCGTGTTGTCATCATCCCGACGTCTCGATTTCTCCATGTCCGTACGTGGGAGTTGGGGGCGTCACAGTATCTTTCATCATGTAGCCATAAGGAGGCATTGGTATCCGGGACAAACTTGGTCAACCTCATAGTATAGGCTAAACTGTGTGATAGGTAGGGAAGTGATTCCTTCAAGGTATGTATTCTAATGTACGTCTTCAATCGTTTCCATTATTTATAGTCTTAGTTTAGACATAGGCATTGAAGAAATGAATTCATGTTAACCATATATAGTGGTAAAACCAGGAATTTTTCTGAGGGGGGCCAAATTTTCTAGTGTGCGATATATTGAAATTTAAAAATCATAAAAACATAAATATATAAAATTAGATTTTGATAATTTTTAATATACACGTAAAAATAAAATTCTAAAAATAAAACATCTTAATATATGTTTCAGGTTTATGACGATAATATTTCATAAAATAATATTTATCTATTATTATTTTTACAATCAAATATATAGAATTTATTTACTTCATAAAAACTACCAAGTAATTTTTTAGAATGTCATCTTTCATTCTAGTAAATATGTAAGCTAGTTCATTAAATTTTATTAAACTCTTGATATTTTCATGTCATAGTAAGCATATAATATTATAATAGAGACCTTAAAAAAGAATTTTCTTGATCAATGAAGTCTAAAGGATAAAACCTCTCAACTATTTTTCATATAGATCACCAATCTTAAATAATTTTTCTTGTATTTTTATTTTAGATGTCAAATTAAAAAACCTAATATTATATAACAAAAAATTTTAGAATTTATATTAATAAGTTTATTATTTATGGGGAGGTTATTATGTAAGACTACATAATTGTTTAAATAAAATAAGACAAAAACCAAGAGAAAGAAAGAGTGCATACAGCTCACATTTTCGCTCAAGAAACTTACCGAGTTCCACAAATCGGCAAGGACATAGTCCTTTAACTAGTTTTTTCTTGAAAGAACGGCAGCAATCACCACAAAATTCGCCGGAGCAATAACACAAAACATCACAAACACCAAAGACGATAAAAAAGATGCGTTCCCCACAAAAAATTAAAAAATGCGTTGGGATTCTTAGTAGGGAAGGCCTTGCCCTCTACCCTATCTTTCACCGTTGAGAACGGAAAGTTGCCTTTGACCCGTGAGACGCTCGTTGACGTTCTCTCTGAAGCCAGATTTCGTAAGAGAGATCTGACCCAGTCCCAACTTGAAATACGGGCGGCTCGGCTGAGTATTTAATGAGTTATCCCCCAACGCTCGTTGCCCCGAACCTGGGCAGCCCCGTAAGTCGTGAAACCGTATATAAAGCTGTTTTGTATGTTTTGCGTAGTCAGTGTGGGACAATGTTAGGGCCGGCTAAGGGACCAAGGCCACCCCACCTTGAGTCCGACGGCCCACACAATGAAAAACAAATTATAGAAAAAAATAGCTTACCATAAAATCAAACATTAAAATCAACTCTTGACTAAAATAAAATCAACATTAAATGATAAAATTTGGTAAAAAAACCAGGAAATATAAAAATTTTATTCAAAAATATCTCATTCAAAATGTATAAATTTTTTAAAGAATGGTGAAATTAGAATAGAACCAACAAAATAATGATATATTACTCGAGTATTTGTTAAAGAAAAATTCTATTCATTATTTCCACACACTACAAATAATACATAATTTTTTATTTTTTTTCTCTTATCAAATATATGGTGTATGGATGATAAGTAGAATAACTCAATTATTTTAAAAAGAATAAAATCAAAAAATATTTAAAAAATAAAATAAATATGGTTTGTTGTGTCCGAGAATGATGAATAACAAAGTTTTCTTCTAAAATATGACAGCCTTGATTTGTTTTATGCCATGGTGGGTTAAAGCTTTCAGTTTACATCTCTTTCCAATTACTTTATTTCTTGGTCAGCAGAAGTTTGTGTTCGTCACATAATTTTAAAGGGTTTCTTTCCTTTCTCAACATTTTTTAAAGGACCTATTGTAATGTTTCAAGTTAGATTTTATCATTTTAAGTGAGTTTTTAATTTAAATGGTTGATTTACTAAACTTCTTTAACCGTGTCATATCAATATGAGAAAAGTTCTTTTTCATTTTAAATTTTATCATTTTCATATATTTCCATATCTTGACAATCACAAGATCTTAAGATGCATTATAAAGCCGTCATAGTAGCTCTCTTTCAACCGAAGGGGCAAATGAAAGCAAATAATGATCAAATCTTGACCAGCTATCTATATAAACCACTCGCCCGAGCCTTATGATTGACCATATTTATACAAATGATTGGTTATAAAAATTATGCAGTGCTTCAATTTTCAAGATGCATAGAATCTTAATGCTTAGCACATTTTTTTATCTACAATAGTAAAGGTCCAAAGCATAATTTTATTCAGAAAAATCAAATTGGATTTATTAATTAGGTGTAGTTTGTCCTTTATATAATTTGCCTGAGACAAACTAGGGGTGCTACCCACATGGTGCGGGGAGGGGACCCTTCCCCGCACCATTCGGGGGATGGCTTTTCAGCCCAGGGCCCCCCGCCCCGGTAGCCGGGGGGTGGGGTCAAAAAGCCATCTACCCCGCCCCTCGCCTAAACTAATCCATTGGGTTTAAAAAAATATTTAATATTTTTGGACCCAAATTATAATATAATTTAAATTATAAATTAAAATTTATAAATATAAAAACAATTTAAACTCATTAGAGTTATACTTTGAATTGTCTTGACCTCTCAAACTAACTTTTATATAAGAGGTCAATGAAATACAATAACTTGAATACAATTTCAAGTCTTTAATAAATTGTATATATCTATTTACAATATATTTATATATATATAAATATAAAAAATATCTTTTTTGTATATAAACAGGGAAGCAGGAGGTGGGGTGGGATTCCGCTAGGATCATCCTACCCTCTCCCCCACTAGATATTCTCCCTGCAGGGCAAAGGCGGGGTGGTCAAGAGAGGGTAGGGGGTACGGGCCCTGTGGCCCACCGCTAAGACAAACAGAAAGGATCGGCTTTAGGCATGATGAGACTTTGATGGGCCCTACTTGGTCCACCTTGGGGCCCATCAAACTTGATCCTTGACCATTGGACCAGAGCCCATAGGCACTTGGCCCAATATGTTGACACATATATCTGTTTAAAATGTGTTGTGTTAGTAAACACGATTAAAGTAGCATTGCTCCTTAAAAAAATAGGCAACTATGGTATTTTTAGTTTACGAATTTGTGATCCAAGATTCTAACTTGATATGTTTGAGGCCTATGCTTTCGAACGTACTAGGTTTGAGATCCCTTGCTTTTAAAACCCTCGTGATGACTTCCTCAATAACCATTTAAAATAATATGACTTCCTTTTTAACACAGATAACCATTTAGTAAATAAGACTAAATATGATAAAGTTTAAGATAAAAATATAATTGACTCAGAAAAGACAGGTAACTGTCCAATTTTTATTTTACAAATTTATGATCCAAGATTCTAATTTGGAATACACCCGTAGAATCCTGTTAGATACAGTTTTACAGTATGTAAGTCTCACGCACTCTCTTTAAAAAATATAGATAAATGTGAGATTTATGTAAAAAAAAATTATATTTTTTTAATAATAAATTTTATTATCTTTTAAAAGGAATGCGCGTGCCAAGACTATTATTCGTATCCTATAATTCCAAACATACTTGAAGTTGAGCAAAATAATCTCATCATTATCATCAAGGCCGTACAAATTACAATTCCTAGCCAGCCAAGATTAAAAGCATTTTGTACAGAAAAATCATATTGGATTTATTAATTAGGTGTCAAGTTTATCCTTTATCTAATAAGTACTGCTATTAGGCTATCTAAAACTCACCCTTTAGATTACATTCTTGATATGACATGGTACCACGTGATTTATTAAAAAATAAAAAAAATATTCAAAATAAAATGATGTCAAAAATATAGAAGAAGATTGAAACCTTAAGTTTCCTCTTTCCCTTTTATGTTTATATTTTTAATTTTTTTAATAAATCAAGTGAAACCATACAATGATACCACGTCAAAAAGGTTATTCGAGCCATAAGTTTCCCGTGACCAAATAGAATTATTTTTATATGGATGGTACTACAGGCACCACTAGGAGCTACCATTAGGCAAAAAAAAAAACAGTTGGCCATTAGAAGAAAAGTTGGAAAAAAAAAGGAAAAGGATTAAACACGGAATTGACTCCCAACAGAGTGAACTAGGCTCTCTGTTATCCAGCACATTTAAAAAATGCATAAATTTAATTTATTTGAGTACCCCCATTGGCTCTAGCTGAGAGAGAGAGAGAGAGAGAGGCTTTTTATAATCTATCTCCATGGTACTAGATAATATCTTAGCCAATCAACATCGTTCAAGCTCACTAGTACTCATGAATCAGTGAGTTTCAAAGCGTATGATACTGAGTCGAAGCTGCACCCTCAGGTTCAACCGGTATAGTCAGTCTGGCAGCTAGCAGCTATGATAAATATGGAGCAAAATGCCGGCAGTTGATGTTGGAACCATGATGAGAGAGGAAGACTTGTAAAACAATGAAACATTTGAATATAAAAATTAATTAGCATATTAGTAAGCGACTTTATTTGTATTCAGCAAAACTCTATCTGCTAGACTTGAAACGCCAAATTTTCTGTAGCTCTACTTCATTGTTACTGTTCGCCATTCCACCACCTCCCTCCCTCTCCAGGCCCTAAAAAAAAACAGAGAGTAAAAAGGTTTTCATTAATTAATTAAGGCCCTTAGCCGACGAAGTACATGATCCATCAGACTATCACATATCTTAATACAACATTAGTGCATTATGTAGCTTATGAAAAGATAGAGGTGATCAAGCGGCATGTCACTTTTTAACAAGCGCGCATTGGAATAAGCATAATTATAGAAAAATGCAAAACCCTGTGTTATCGGGAGGTTAGTCTGCAAGACTACATAATTGTTTAAATAAAATAAGACAAAAACCAAGAGAAAGAAAGAATGCATACAGCTCACATTTTCGCTCAAGAAACTTATCAAGTTCCACAAATCGGCAAGGCCAGAGGGCCTTTAACTAGTCTTTTCTTGAAACAACGGCGGCAATCACCACAAAATTCGCCGGAGCAATCACAAAAAACATCACAAACACCAAAGACGATAAAAAAGATCCGTTCCCCACCAAAAATTAAAAAATGCGTTGGGATTCTCCTCTTAGAAGGGAATGCCTCTACCCTATCTTTCACCGTTGAGAACGGAAAGTTACCTTTGCACCGTGAGACGCTCGTTGACGTTCTCTCTAAGCGAGATCTCGACAGAGAGATCTAACCCAGTCTCAACTTGAAATACGGGCGGCTTGGCTGAGTGTTTAAAGAGTTATCCCCCAACGTTCTGTGCCCTCCTACATGGGCAGCCCATGGAAGTCGTAAAACAGTATATAAAGCCGTTTTGTTTCTTTCCCTTAGTCAGTGTGGGACAATGTTAGGGCCGGCTAAGGGACCAAGGCCACCCCCACCTTCAGTCCGACGGCCCACACAATGAAAAACAAATTATAGAAAAAAAATAGCTTACCATAAAATCAAACATTAAAATCAACTCTTGCCTAAAATAAAATCAACATTAAACGATAAAATTTGGTAAAAAAAACCAGGAAATATAAAAATTTTATTCAAAATTTTTTAATCAAAATGTATAAATTTTTTAAAGAAGGGTGAAACTAGAATAGATGCAGCAAAATAATGATATATTACTAATCTTGAGTATTCTGCTAAAGAGAAATTCTATTCATTATTTCAACACACTACAAATCATATATAATTTTTTATTTTTTCTCTTATCAAATATGTGGTATATGAATGATAAGTAGAATAACTCAATTATTTTAGAAAGAATAAAACCAAAAAATATTTAAAAAATAAATAAATATAGTTTGTGGTGTGAGAGAATGACGAATAGCAGAGTTCTTTTCTAAAATATGACGGCCTTGATTTGTTTTAAAATTAAGCATTAAAAGGAGTATTATCGACTTTTATAGAAAAATTAGATTCTTTTTCTAATTGTTATATTACTTATAGAAATTATTAAACAAAACAATAATAGTTGTTTTGCATCTCAAAATTTTTAAATAGAATTTTCTTATTTAAATATTATTATCATTTGTAAATTAAAGCCTCATGTACTTAATGGCTTGCCTTTGGCCACAAAATATATCGAGCTGCGCCTGGACAATGTTGAAGGTGCGTATAAACCATTCTAAAGGTTAGGATTGACTTCGGTTAATTCATATTTACCCGATGATTGTGACACATGGAAATTATAAACCATGTAACTCCATGGTTTTTGACCCACAGCAAGCCACCTATCTGACTTACAAGTAGTAAGAAAATAAAACCAATTATCGTCAAAACATGGAATATGATCAATGAACAACATATATATAAAATGAGAAGTGTTATAACCACAAAAAATAAATAAATAAATATTTAATAATTTTTTACCTAAATTATAATATAATTTAAATTATAAATTAAAATTTATAAATATAAAAAGAATTTAAACACATTAGAATTATACTTTAAATTGTCTTGACCTCCTAGGCCAATCATTATATTAGAGGTCAAGGCAATACAATAACTTGAATACAATTTCAAGTCTTTAATAAATTTTATATGTCTATATATAATATATTATATATTTAAATATAAAAAATATTTTTTTTATATATGAAGAGAGAAGCAAGAAGCAGGGTGAGGTCCCCCTAGGTCATCTTGCTCTCACCCTCACTTCGGATTTCCCCTAGGGGGCTGGGGCCGACAGGGCAGGGGTAGGGGTACGGCCCCGCTATCCGCCCCTAAGACATACAGAGAGGATTGGCAACTATGGTAATTGCAGTTTACGAATTTGTGATCCAAGATTCTAACTTGATATGTTTGAGGCATATGCTTTCGAACGTACTAAGTTTGAGATCCCTTGCTTTTAAAACCCTCGTGATGACTTCCTAATTAATCATTTAAAATAATATGACTTCTTTTTTAACACAGATAACCATTTAAGATATGTTACATCAAGAAATAAGACTAAATATGATAAAGTTTAGGTTCGGTCTGCCTCAAGAAAATTCTCATCTCAAACTCAAAATTCTTATCTCATTATTACAATTTTTTTAAATCTTCATACAAAATATAATAAATAATTCAACTTTTTCTTAACTTTTTTAAATCTCAAAACAATAATAATAATATTTTAATATATTCATCTTAAAACTCAAAATTCTCACTTACCAAACAATTCCTAGATAAAAATATAATTGATTCAGAAAAAATAGGCAACTGTCCAATTTTTATTTTACAAATTTATGATCTAAGATTTTAATTTGAAATATACTTGTAGAGTATTGTTACATACAGTCTTACAGTATGCAAGTATTCTTACATACTCTTTTTAAATAATAGATAAATGTGAGATTCATATAAAAAATATATCTTTTAATAAAAAATTCTATTATTTTTTTAAAAAATTCCAAACATACTTAGAGTTGAGAAAAATAATCTTCATCATTATCATCAAAGCCTTACAAATTACAATTCCTAGCCAGCCAAGATTAAAAGCATTTTGTATAGAAAAGTCAAATTGGATTTATTAATTAGGTGTGAAGTTTATCTTTTATCTGATGAGTATTGCTATTGAGTTATCTAAAACTTACTATTCAGATTACCCTCTTGATATGACATGGTGTCACGTGATTAATTAAAAAGTAAAATATAAAAAATTCAAAACAAAATGACATCAAAAAATATAGAATAAGATTGAAACATTCAAAATAAAATACCTCGTCAAAAAGGTTATTCGAGCTATAAGTTTCACGTGACCAAGTAGAATTATTCTCATATAAAAAAGTCTGAGCAAACTGAGGGGATTGGCTCCAGGGGCTCATGGGCTTGGTCCTTGCCCACTGGACTTAGAGCCCAGAGGCTCTCAAACTTCGGCCCAAAATGTTTTTGTTGACTGCCCGAGTAATAAGAAACAAATTGGCCCATTTCGTATGTTACACAGATGCAATAGAAACCAAGCCTAGTAGAAAACTTGATCACTAGAGTTCAAGTATATTACGAGTAGTAAGACTTTCGATTTTCTTTGTCCACTCGATAAGGTCCAAAACTTCCATTATTTACTTGGGAAAATATTTATAATAAAATACTCTAACTACAAATAGACTACGTAAAAATAATCCTATAAATTGTCGTAATTTGATGTATTATGTTAGATTATAGATTTACTTTTATTATAAAGTAAATCTAACGGATCAGATGAAATCACTTCAGTTTGTAGGATTATATTTGTATAATTTGTTTATAGATGTAGCAATCCTATTTAGTCTTTTTTAAGTATAAGTTGAGACGCGTTATTGGACTTTCTTTGAATTCTTTTAAAACTTTATGAAAATTAATTTAATAAAAGGTCAAGCTTTGAAGGTTGAATTTCAAAGTTCAACTATCCCATTTGAAGTTATAAGGTTATCAATTTATTAAGGCGCAATTGAAAATTTAAACCCCACCTCATGCAGTTAGGAGTGTTCAACCGGATTTCGGACTAAATATCTGGGTATACTCAAGCCGGAATTCGGATTCAAAACCCGGGCCGGGTTCCAGCCCAGTTGCACCCGGGTTATGACCCGGTCCGAAATCCAGATTAATCCAGGTTTTTACAATCCAGAAATCCTGGTTCCAAATCAAACTCGGGTTTTTTTCCCCCAATTTTTAACTAAAATCTTTCTGTTATTAATTTTTTTTACGTTGAAAAGATATTTATAAAAAATCCAATATTTTCTTACAATTTTTTCAAGAAATAATGTTGAAATGCAAAATTTTTTTATTATATAAAAGCTTATATTTTTTATATCATTGTACATGATGATAAAAATATCAACTAATTATAATTAACACATACATATCAGCTAAAGCTATAAACAACTAATTAACCTAAAAATAAAAAAAAAATCCACTACATATTACATTGTTTGAATTGATTTGCTTAGAACATTACAAAACACATACATTGCTTTAATTAAACTCCAATACACAACAATAAACATGAACTAATTTGATAAGAACATTCCTGCTACCTCTAACACCCAAAGGAATATAAAAATTGACATTACTCTTCAGAAGTCTAATAATAGTACAGAGAAAAATGTTGTATCAAAATGTTGAAATGAACCTTTAAACCTGCAAAAGAACACACTTAAAAACAATTAGCATAACTGAAACACAAGTTTGAAGTTTTCCTACAAAGTGCCAGCTTTGATCCGCTCATGTCCTCATCTCATTTTCAAACTTGGCCATGGGATTCTCAAACAATAAATAATGGTTAGGTTGATTTTCAGCCTAAAAACTGAATTAGCAAACAAGTTTGATTTCCAGGCTAAATTGTATGGAGATAATTTATGGAAGATCTTCTTGAAGAAAACTCATACATTGCTCTCCATTTAAATGAAGATAATTTATGGAAGATCTTCATGAAGAAAACTCATACATTGCTCTCCATTTAAATAATCAATTACCACTTATCACAACATATAAAAATAATCAATAAGAACGGAACCTCCACATCTTAAATCTAATCACACAATTCTAGCCTATACTAGTAGCTTAAAATCTACCAACAGCCAAAGCTAATAAAACCCAAGACCTTAGTACATTCAAAATAACCAGTTCTCTGCATATTTCATTGATTCTTTTATAGTATGAAAATGGGTTCAGAGCAGTCTCCAACTAGACATGAATATACTCACAATTCCATTGTTCTCTGAACTGCGTGGTAGGGGGGCAACTTTCTGTTTTGAAAAGCTGAAATAAAATAAGAGTTCCTTAAAAAAAAATTTTGGCACCTCTTTTCCCCATATAACCACATATAATATGAAGTATCATATAAATGTAACTACATCTCCAAAAAATGTGCGGGATTAAGAGCACATTTTCATTTACAAAGGAAAATGATATGCTGCAAATCAAAATACTTGGCTATATTGCAGCAAGCATTCCTCATTATTATGCTCACAATTATCTATACATGCATATAGCACAATGAAACAGAAACAGAATAATGTAGACAAAACAAGTATCAGTTACACCATATTTAGCAATGGTGCAAAAATTTAGAAGCCAAACAGGGTAATGCAGAAAGTCATTGAAAACAAATATGCTCATAATACTATATTGTTCTTAAAATCATTGATCCTTCCACAAGACTTTCATAAGGTCAGGAAAGATCAGAAACATGAACTTATCATAAGCACAGTTGGCTAGAAATTTTCTATTAAAATTCGGGCCGAAACCCGGAACCGGAATCCGATCCGGCCCGGATGAACAGTCCTACATGCAGTCAAATGGTTTCATAGGCAATGGTGAAAATAGTCTCTCAAATGGAATCATTTCATATTCTTATATAGAGAAGTATTAGGTTAATACAAGGTATTTTAAAAAGAAGAATTTATAAAATGACATATTGTTGCCCAGATGACTAACACAAGAGGGGGGGTGAATTGAGTTGTATTTAAAAAAAATAACAATTATAAATCAAATATACAATATAAAATATAAACAAAATATGAAACAGCAATAAATATAAAGAGCAAGGGTAAGAGAGAAGCAAACTCAGTATGTTAACGAAGTTCGGCCCCACTGCTTACGTCCTCGCCTCAAGCTACCTCTTGAGGATCCCCGAATTCACTATTCAATCTCCTTCAGGTGGAGATAGAAACCTATTACACTTTTGAACAACACCGCTACAAAGGATCCGTGTAGAACACCATCTACACTTGCAATCACCTTACACGTGGTAATTCAACAATTCCCTGTGTAAAACACTTTCTACACGCACAAGGGTTGTACATACCCTTTTACTGATACAAGAATTGATAGTGGGTAAGATATCAGAAAACACTCCTCAATGAGTGAAATAAGAACAATACAAGCACAAACTATATCTCTCAAAATGAATAAGGATTAAGGCTCAATGCTTAGAGAAGAGAGAATGAAAGCTTTGAATGAGAGTTGTATGCTCTTGGTGTTGTGAATGTGAAGCTCTCAAATGATCTATTTATAGGCATATGAGACTTCATATTCAAATTTAAAAAGATTCACATGTCAAAGACATCATCATTCATTTTTCAAAAATTTCAAACCTAATCTTTTTACTTTTTGCATATGACAAAAGGAGCACACTTTACTTTTCAAAAAATTCAAACCTAATCTTTTACTTTTTGCATATGACAAAAGGAGCACACTTTACTTTTCAAAATTTTCAAACAAAGGCATCTTCCTTTTGCATAAGTCAAGAAAAGCATCAATCACTTTTGAAAATATTCAAATAATACATGCACATGTGAAAGATAACAATCAATTATCTTTAATATTTTCAAAGTTCAAACCTTTAATCATGGCATGCACATGTGAAAGATGACAATCAATTATCTTTCAAAATTTTCAAATTTAATTTTCAAAATATTCATGCACATGTGGAAAATGTATTTTAATGCTTTATGATAAAATATTAATTTTTGAGCCTTAATCCTAATTTCGAATTTTAAGAGATTTACAACATTTCTCTATGACTTTAATGTAAATTTGTTTCCTATTTGCTCATGCTTGGTTCCTTGATGTGCTTGACTCCATTGTGTGGACAAATTGAGCTTGAGATTCCTTCATTCTTTGAATTCATTTGTTATCATCAAAATCCATGTGTAAATATATAATTATACAAAACTTGAAACCTTAGGTTCAACACATATCTTAATATAATTTATCAGATAAATTATAGAATTAAAAAAGAAAACTTTTATAATTTGATGCATCACTTTTAATCACGTCAATTTATAAAATAATTTGTTTATTTTTTTTTATAATTGGTCCATCTCTACTTGGAGTTGGAACTATGATTTAATTCTGCTAGCTAGTAGGGCGAATCACTTGAGTACTATTCATTAGGGTTTGGTACCCACTCTACCTTTTTAACATATCCAAATTAATATCGCAAACAAATCATGGCCCACCCAATTGTGACGCACATGTACATTGCCTGCTATCATGCCATATAACTAATTCTTCTTTCGTAAAGAAAGTGGCCACAGTGGCCCATGAGCATATATTTTGAATCATTTTCCTCCCAAAAAAAAAAAAAAATGAATTTATGAGCTTTAATGTTTTGAGATTTTGGGATGCCTTCTATTTGTGCTTAATTTTTTTGTTTTTTCAAAGTTTGGATGTGAATTCTAGGATAGAATGAGATTTTCTACAGTTTTTTATACTTTTTACAATTTGAAAATGATAGATATAAGACTGGTTTGGATTCAGAGATGAAATAAGATAGTTTTAGATTAAAAATAAAAGTTAAATAAAATATTGTTAGAATATTATTTTTTAATATTATTATTGTTTTTAGATTTGAAAAAGTTAAATTGAGATTTGAAAAAGTTTAATTGTTTATTATATTTTGTATAGAAATTTAAAAAAATTATAATAATGAGATAAGATGCTTTCCAAATCCAATTAGGGCCATGGTATATGGACCCTCTATATTAAATGTAGTACATGAAAAATGTAAACTTCAATATTTAATGACACAGGGTTTATAAGTTGTCTCTATCTCTATCCGAATTGTAGAAAGTGTTTAGAACATAAAATTATAAGAAATTTTAATCCTTCTAAGGTTTGAAGTTAGAATAAATTCGTCTACAAGATGAGTTTATAACTAAAATAACGGATTAAAATCCTATCAAGTGTTGATCAAGTGTTAATCCGTCAAGTGTTGATCAAGTGGGAAAGAGACACATAAAGTTAAATTTACAATTGTCCGGATTGGTTACACAAAACTAAAAATCTCATCTCAACTCATCATTACAACTTTTTCAAATTCCCATATAAAATATAATAATTAATTTAACTTTTTTAATATTAATTTTGTATTGAAATTTAAAAAAATATTATAATAATATTTTATTTATTACTATTTAAAACATCTCATCTCATCTGTGTAACCAAACGGGATCTTAGTATTCAAATGTTGTAGAGACCGTATGATGTTTATCTCTAGTACTTGAAGTCTTCAAAATGAAGCTAAGAAGTTGATGAGTTTTTTCCCCAAATAACACCCTCCCTATGACACACAAGACAATCACGAAACATTCTATATTAATTAACAGATTGAGTATAACTTAAGAAGATGAATCTATATGAATATAGAAAGAATTGTTTTCTTTTTTCAACGCAATACTGAATTGGGCACCCAACCACTTCCCAATAACGTAAGAAGAAATTGCATGCATAACGGAAATACATAGTCAAAAGTGATGTCATCCAGCTAATTTCCAACCATTTCTTTCTGCCAATAAATGGGTTAGTAAACAAATCACCTATCTCATCCATTATTTGATTGTTATACTGCACTAAGATCTATTTAGTTCAGTCTAATTTTTAGCAGAATTTAACATCTAAATACACAACTCTTAAATCACTAAACTCATCTCAATTTAAAATATTTTTACACATGAGACCCACAATTTTTTTTAACTTCCTGTAAATATAGTACTAAACTCATCTTAACATTTAAACACATGTAAACCCATCTTAAATGGGCTCTACAAAACTCACTTAACAATCTCAACTCACTACTATTTATTAAAAACTGAGTTTAATTTAACTCAGCTCAGCTCAACATTCAAACACAACGAAAGTAGGTTCCATCTAGATTATACATCATTTTCTTCTATCTCTTATATGGTGGGTAGACTTCTAGTTTAGATTCGACTAGCTAGAGTTTACAAATATACTTTCCATGACACAATTATGATCATAGTATAATCAAGCTCGAATCGATCACTCGGTCCGTTATGAGTGTTTCATTATAATTGAACTATTATTTATTAATTATCGCAGCGTCAGGATATCATTTTTAAAAGAGACTCTCATTATTAAAGAGTAACTCAATCGGGTCGACAATGTCCAACACTGATCTCCAAGATTCCACCCCACTCGTTGAATTTTGCGATATAAAAACTGTAAAAATTTTGCACATAATCCGACCAACTCGGATGTAAGAGTATGGGGATTTGAATTTGGTACGTAACAATTTTTGCTGTCTTCGATCCCACTTGTGTATTTGATAGTAGTACTTATATATATACAATATCCATTAATTTGTACTTCTTTGATGGATTGAAACTATATTGAAGACTGATTTTGATTTCTTATACAAGTTTAAATTTAGAGAAGGATAGATAGAAAGTGGATCCCACAATAAAAAATTTTATGTGTAGTCATTTTTGCATATTCTTTACGTACTCCACTAATGTAATTGACTGCATCACTTTTTTTAATATTAAATAACTGATTTAGCTAATCACATTAGTAGAGTACACAAAGAATACGCAAAAATAGTTATCTATATCAAAACTCACGAGATTATCCCGTTTGGGAGGAGATTATGGATGTATGAGATTTTGAGGGTTTCTAGAAATCTTACTAGATCATCTCGTTTGGGTGAGTTTATGGGATGTATGAGATTTTGAAATTATATTGAAAGATGGTAATTAAAAAAAAGATATGAGTAATATTCTTCTATAGATATAGCATGCAAGAGTACTGATCTTATAACAATTAATTAGAAATTGCATTAAAAATTAATTAAATACTTCATAAATATTGTATCATGTGCACATTGTGTTTTCTTCTTTTTAAAGTCCAAGAACTAGCAAACGTAAATTAATTACCATAACAATTATATTAACAATGAGGCTTCTTAAGTTTATGTTACATGAGCTTAACATTTTTCGTCGGAAATAGTCTTTTTGGTCACTAAATTTTGATCACAAAAGTCCGCTTCTCTTGTAGTGTAAATAGATCAAACATGCAAATTAATATATCATATTTAAATATTTTTAATTATTTATATTATATTTGAATATCTCCGTCTTGCATCAATGCTTAAGCCGAAACTCCGGTCCTTTTGAAGGTCAAATTATTTGGCGTGTGAGGACCACGTGACGTATTGACTCTCTTCCCTCCCGGCCACCAAGGTGGGTTATATCGTGCTGAAGTTTTCATCATTTTCTTCATTTATCTTTGTCATGTAGCCTTCTCTCCATGCCCCAACGGTATTGTTGTCTCCAACAATGAAGTATCATTATCTTTCATTCATTAGCTTGCTCTTGCTTCGGATCTACGACTTGTCTTATAAATTTCCTAGTGGCAGTTGATCATGATGCTACGTACCAAACCTAGTTATTTTGCCATAAATAGCTAAAAAACGAGATCACATTGTTTCCAATTGTGATATGTACGTTGCGATTAACGTACTTAGGAGATCGGTACTAACGCTACAAGAAAAATAAGTATTTATAATAAATTATTTGTGATAAAAGTAATTATTTATGACAAGAATATATTCATTTTGACAGAAAATAATCATTTTCATAAAAAATAACTGACAATAAATAAAGAAGTTTTTAGCTAAGCAGGAAGGAAAGTAAACCATAAATTAGGTATATATACTATATATGCTACACACAATATTATTATTCCCCAGTAACCAAATGATATGATCGTGATGTAATTGTTGTAACTCCGATTAAGTTTGGCAAGCAACAAAAGCGACGTACATACATGCATACTTGTCAACTTCTATTTTAGTTATTTTAGTTTGGGTTCTATATTTTATTTTTTATTTTTTAAAATGATTATGCGATTGTTACACAATTTACGATTACAACTATCTTTTCCCCTTATAAATATGAGTTTCTTGATCTGCTTACCAAAGTCACATGTCGCATTGCTTTTTTCGTATTAATTAATTGCATGGATTTGAAGCCAACTTTCGTGGGTTTCCATAATTACTCTAGATTAGAACAAATCAGTCCTTTTAAACCAACGATCCAAGTTATAATTACCTCTCTCTCTCTCTCTCTATATATATATATATACACACACACAACATACACACACAGATATACTAGCCAGGATTCTATGTATATGCTGGTCGAAAATATTACTACATTTTATCAAGACGAAAAAAACAGAAAATGTGAAATAATTATGGAATACATAATAAATTAAATGTTTAGTCTTTATTAGGGCATGTTTGGTAAAAATATCTTAACTCAAAATTTTCATCTCATCATTATAATTTTTTAAAATTCTCACACAAAATATAATAAACAATTTAACTTTTTCAAATTCCAATTTAACTTTTTCAAATCTCAAAACAATAATAATACTCAAAAATAATATTTTAAACTTTCATTTCAACTCAAAATTCTCATCTTATTTACCAAACCTACTTGCCTAAGGCTTTTACATAACAACCCAACAAACT
This sequence comes from Carya cathayensis, assembly GCA_011037825.1. Classification (NCBI taxonomy): domain Eukaryota; kingdom Viridiplantae; phylum Streptophyta; class Magnoliopsida; order Fagales; family Juglandaceae; genus Carya; species Carya cathayensis. The sequence goes on along the minus strand of QGSO01000393.1, from coordinate 28,211 downwards.
AATCATGTTGTTCCACTGCAATGAGTTAGCTCTACAAAATAATAAGTTGTCATCAATTAAAAAATAAATGGTTAATGCAAATATGTCCTCGCACAATAGGAATCCCAATAAGAAAGTAAGAGGGATTATTCTGAGCATTGCTGATTCCAACTTTCTACTATCTAAAACTCAAATTATCGGACCATAATCACATACGTCCCCAAATGAAAATTCAAAACAAAACCGTACATTCTATGATGTTGAGTACCTCTTGAAATAATACTTAAAACTTTGGATTCAAATTCAATAACTATGTGTGGACGAGATAGCTGGTTGTAGGTCTTGAGGTCCTCGACGGATAAAGTTGCAGGTCTTGAGGTTACGAGAGGGAATGAGAGAGAAGGAAGGAGAGAGAAGGAAGGAGCGAGAGAGATAAGGTCTCCCAGTGGATCCCTTGTTGCGCATATGTTAGTGGTTTTTCATATAACTCTTACATGGCACGGTCTCCGATAATTGAGTCTGGTAGGAGGCACCGGTTAGAAGCGTTTCTCATATATATATATCTTGACTTTGCAAATAATATATGTACATATATATCTAACTTGATGATTACGATTGGAGGTAGGCATGATAAAATGGGGCCAAAGTGCTAATTTGAAACTTCTTGGGAGATATCTCATATGTGTGCATATCTGTGTTTCCAAAATGAACATCTTTTATATATAGATGGGGACCTTCTTTTATGTATGGGGACCATACATTATTCTTTATTTGTTCTCATGTGGCTAGATAATACCATGCTTGACTCATTGGTGCCCCCACAAATATAATACCATCCAACTGAGATCTCACTGTTGAATATGAAAGCGTGAACTATTTGCACATTTGTAAATAGTTATATATATGTTCATGGATGTCATATTCAAGAAACTCAAGCTAGGTTATCAAATTCATTTCAACTCATCTTATCTAATCATTATAACTTTCTCAACTTCCAACACAAAATATAATAAACAATTCAACTTTTTCAAATTCTAAAATAATAATAATATTAAATACTAATATTTTAATAATATTTTATTCAACTTTCATATCAACTCATCTTAACTCAACTCATTATCCAAAACGACTTTCATCTCTCAATGATCCTACCTAATATGTTTCCACTCCAAATTTATAATTGGGACATTCCCATTTCCACCCTTTCAATTTTATGGCAGACACCTTTGTTTGAGTTAGGATACCTTAGGGTGAGATCAATGGCACACCAATCACAAAAAATGTCAAAAACCTAGATCCGATTCCAAAACCAATCTTACCTACACAAATGATGGCATATATACGACTAAGTAATAGTACTTTTCCCCCTCCAACATCCTTAAAATTATTATTAAGAATCCAATACAAAATCCGACATCGAATTTTGGATTCTATTACCTAACCTTTTCTTTTTTCTTTAAAAGAAAGTGACATTGCAAAAGTGAAGTTGGCATGCTGCAAGAACGAGAAAAAAAAGGTCTACAAATTATACATGAAAGCACTGATCTGTATGCACGATTCTATGATTATTATATATCTTTTCAAAAGTTAATAGATATTTTTATTAAAAAAAATTATGTAAAAACAAAATGAGATGAAAACCTATATCATCTTTTATAGTTTCTTTACAAGAAATATTATGTGTACATATATGTAAATAAATTTATACGTTGGCATGACTAGCTGTGTTTAGTTAGCCAACTCAATTCATCTAATCATTACAACTTTTCTAATTTTTAATACAAAATATAATAAAGAATTAAACTTTTTCAAATATCAATTCAACTTTTTCAAATCTTAAAATAATAATAATATTAAAAAATAATATTTTAAACTTTCATCTCAACTCAACCCACTATCCAAACCGATTTTGGATAGAGATCAGATGCTTCCATTTCAATTTTAATTTATCTAATCTCAATACCCAAATACCATAAATACAAAGAATTTTTAATTTCAAATATTCAACTTTTTCATCTAATAATTACCTAATTATTACAATTTTTCAAATTTCTAAATAAAATATTAAAAAATAATTTAATATATTTTTTTAAATCTCAAAACAAAAATTATATTCTAATAATATTTTAACCTTATAATATTTTTATTTAACATTTCTCTCTCATTTTTCAAAACTCTATAAAATATTTTATCTCAAACTATTTCTAACTCATTTCATTTCAATTCAAATATCTCACTACTATTTACATATTATCTTACTATTTAAATCAAACTCATAATATATTAAATTGATTTTATAATAAATTTTTTTTATAACTTAACGAATTACATTAAATTAAGTCAATACAGAAATAGTGAAATTCTTGCATTATTTCACTTGCTAGCTCTTGCTTAAATAGTTTCCAATGTTATGGTTGACAAAGCTGTGAGTTCGTTCTGTTTACAATGTCCTGTTCGATTTCAATGGCCCCCAGCATGTTGAAGTTTGATTTATTATTACTCAATAAAAAGATGGAAAAGGAAAAGCAATAATAACTACAAAGCGTGTACTCCTCTCAACACATCACATCAAAGAAGAGAGTAATTGGCAGTAGTTAGTGATTACAGATTTGTTACAGATACACACCATATCTGTGACAAATACGGTTCAAGGCAGCAGTCCAATGAGATTCCATCAACCATTTTACTTTTTGTTTTTCCTTTTTTTTAAAATAAAAATTAATGAGCATTGAGGGTGAGAAGTCGTCGATCATTGCATGCATGAATCACGACAGTCAAAAAGAAAAAGAAACGACGATCCATGTCCCTTCACACGACCCTGCAGCAGCTGCTGCGAACTGGGGTATGGAGTGGCCCCATGATTTCCGTTCCTGGATGCCAGTTCTTTAATGCATGTCTTGTTGCTGGCTATTTGCTTCTCAAAAGTATCACAATCTTGACAATTATATAATTAAGAGATTGAGATAATTTTAAAGATTTTAGGATAGATAATATAGTTTTAGATTAAAAATAAAAATTAAATAAAATATTATTAAAATATTATTTTTAAATAATATTATTATTGTATGATATGAAAAAATTAAATTAAGATTTAAAAAAATTAAATTATTTATTATTTTTTATATGAAAATTTTAAAAAGTTGTAATGATAAAATGAAACGTTTTTTGAATTGACCTTATGAAATAGTTTTGATTGTGAAATGAGATGAGATAGTTTTATATGAAAGTTAAAAGTTGAATAAAATATTATTAATATATTATTTATTATTATTATTATTTTAAAATTTGAAAAAGTTAAATTGTTACTATATTTTATGTGAAAATTTGAAAAAATTATAATGATAAAATAATATAATATGAGTTAAGAATAGTTTTCAATCCAAACGACCTCTAAGTTTTATACAAGTCTTATTATATATATAAAGAGTAGATCATATTAAGAAAAATTGAGTTTTTCACACTTTTTCATGATTGAGTTAATTTTTTTATAAAAAAAATGCCCGTGTCAGGCTTATACATTTGTAACTTGTATATATCATTATTATATTTACAAGCTTGGTGTATAACCTATAATTTATTTGAAAAATGCTATTTGTAGTTATTAAATATATAAATACTGTAAATTTATTTTGAAAAAAAGTTAATAAATATGGAATCCATATCAGAAATTGTGGATGCCAACCTTTAAAAAAGAATTCGCACTTGCACAAGTTGCAATCTAACATTGCTCATTTATTATAGGGCTCCCAATATTCATAGAAAAAGTCAAAAGATGGATACTCCATTAGCTTGACATCTACAATAAATTATATGAACATAAAACCTTGATTAAAAAGAAGAAAGAATAGGAAGAAGAAACTACATTAGCTTTATGCTAAAAGTCAGTGAATAAGATGGTAGGACCTGAAACTAATACCACCAGGCCATTGAGGGTGTAGTCCAAGAAATTCTATCAGAAGGCTATTTGATTTTTTTTAAAATTTTTTTATATATTCTTTTATACCTTTAAATATTTTTTCTAAAAAAAATAAATTTACAATGTCATTAAAAAAAGGGTTATTTTCTAAATTAAAAAAAAATCAGGAAGCTTTCATTTAATGATTATGATGAGCTGTTTTCTAAATGAATAAAGCTAGCTTGCCTATACTCAAGTATACTGCTCAATTGTACCATTTAGCAGAAAAAAAAAATTACTAATGATTAAAAAAGTAAAATTTAATATATTAGTGCTTTTTTATTTTTTAAAAATATTTAAATATATTAAAAAATTTTAAAAAGAAAAATGAAAGTTTCAAAACTAAACTAACGGTAAAGTTGAGCAGTACTACTTAAGCAGCATAGTAGCACCGCACTTTCTAAATTATTTATTAATAAATGAAAGCAAGTATTTTTGAAAATGATGTTTTACTATTTCTTTTATTATATATAAACAACAAATTAGTGGCTCTACAGCCACATATGGGATCCTGACGGTGATCCCGTCAGTCCTTTATTTATTATTTATTTATATATTTTTAAATTTTTTTTATATAAAAAATTTACAATATTATTAAAAAATAATTATTTAATTATTAAGTAAAAAAAAGGAAAAACACCTATCGGAATCCCCGTTCAGGATCCTCCATCTGGAAAAGTAGCAATTCTAATTTTTCCAAACAATAATGCCATAAAACTTAACAAAAATTTTATGTGTAGTCACTTTTATATACTTTTTTGTGCATTTAAATAATGTGATTAATTATATATAAAAAAAATTAATGTGATCAATCATATCAATAGATTGTACAGAAAGTACGAGCATTACTCAAAACTTAAACAATTAAACGAGTCAAAGTTCGGCAAAAAATATGGAAGATTAGGAAGTACATTGGCTGGATACCAAACCTAACTACCCTATTAATTTATGTTGCCCTACTCAATTAATAAAGTCAAGCCCCCCAACAGCTATTTACTCAGTTTTTTAAGTTGACTTGTTTCTATCTTCTTCATTTTTTTCTTTTTTCCTTTTGAAAAAAAGAGGTCTCAGGTGATGCTCCCAACCAATGAATTTATCTTTAGATTCTTAATTTTGAAGTAATTGACAAATCATAATTTGAAAATATACAGATATAATATATCAATTTTATTTTTAAAAAATTGAAATCCATGCTGTCCATTGACAGTATTTAATGGTGTTAGATCTATGGACTATTTTAATATGAATTATAACAAGTGTTTTAACTGTACAAGGCAAAAGAGAAAGAGACGTGGCTCTCAAATGCTTGACCTTGTCATGATTATGATCAAATTTATAAAAGGAAAATGATAGGCGGACCGAGATTAGTACCTTATTTTGACCGATACACATTTTATTTAATGCAGGAGATACCATTCTCGACTATCTAGTAGTGTCCATTATAAAAACTAGTTTTGAGCTAGTTTTGAATTTGGGCTAATGGTTAGACATAATAGTTTTTGTAAATAAAAGAGAATCATTATAGACACAAAGAGATTACATAAAAATAAATTTATAAATTGACGTGATTTCGTGTGATATGTTGGATTTACTTTACATTAAAAGTAACCTTACAATCTAATTTGTTGTGTCAAACCATGTCAGTTGATAAATTTATTTTTATATTATCTGTTTATTATTAACAAATATTTCTTAAATCTTAAGTACAGAAGACTAGAGGAGGCGATTTTTAAAACCTCGACTCCATGATAGAAATTTGTTTTTGGGCATTGGGTTCTAAATTTTTTATTTTTATTTTTAAAATTTTTGGGTCCTTTTTTTTTTTTTAATCAAAAGTTTTGGGATAAGGAGTTGATTTTTTTTTCTTACGTACTTTCTTCGTGAAACTATATTTTTTAGAATAATTTTATTGGGGTGAGAACTATTTAATTTTAAATTAATGAATAATTAATTTTTTAAAAAAAACACTAGCGCGGTTCAAAAGGAGAGTGGGCCAAGAGCTTTCAAACTCGATCAGAACAAGTTAACATGTTTTGAATTCTTCTCTGTGTACACCAAAAAAATGCTGCAAATTTCTGGGTCTAATCAATGCCAGCATTTATTATTTAATAATTTCATGCTAACAATATTCTTGGAAGTTCAAACAAAGTATATAGACTTGTTGTTTGTTTTCACATAATATCTAATTTAAATATTACAATTTTTTAAAATTATTATATAAAATATAATAAATAATTTAATTTTTTAAAATTTTAATATAAAATTTATATTCTAATAATATTTTATTTAACTTTTATCTCATCTCTTTGTATACTCAAACGAGATTAGTTCTAGTCTAATTAAACATCTGAATATACGAATCAAGTATATTTTGAAAATGGAAAATAATTAAGTATATTTTAAAAATAACAAAAGAGCGTGTAAGTCTCGCATACTCCAACTGAAATAAGTAAAAATATATATATATATATATATATATATATATATATATATATATATATAGAATCCATATAAAAATAAAGAAAAACTAATCTTTTTGTGGTGAATTCTACTTTTTTAAGAGAGTGCGTGAGACTTATATATTTTAAAACTGTATTTAACATTAATTTTTGAAAATTTAGACAATTTATTTTTATTTAAGTTGTTAGAAGAAATTTCCTCACTTCTTCAAGTACTCAATTAATCATGTTAGGAAAATAATGACCATTTTTATATATTTCAAATTTGTAATAACAATATAAAAAACTATGCACAACATCAAACAGAAGGAATATTGTTGCTATAAATAACTTGAATAAGATTTATTTATTCAGAAAATTTCAATGATGAACATAAAAAAAAAAAAATTACAAATATAATCATTTGATTATTATTGAAAAACATGTAACCACTTTTTAATTAATCGTTTTATTTTACTTAGTCGATATTCTCCCATTATGCATGTGGGGGGGTCTTGGACAAGACGAAATGTTAGGGATATTCAGTACTGCATGTTTGGATGCTGAGAAAAAGTTGAAGAATTTTTACAAAAAAAAAAAAAAAGAAGAAGAAGAAAAAGTTTTAGTGGTTTATATGTTTTTGTGAAAAAAGGATGATCCTTAACATAAGACGTTGAGCACCTCAACACATGCCAAACATCCTTAGTAGGATTCCTTAACAACTAACCATTAAGTGAACTTATACCAACCCACAAATTCTTTCATGGGATTGAGCCAAACTGCACCACCAACACTACATATTATACTAATTTTCTTTCTTCAAAGAAAAATTAGTTAAACTTGATTGATCAACAAAAGATCTGAGTGGGGGTAAGGTACTCCAACTCCACCTTCCATCCTCTCTCTTCCTCCTTTCATGGTTAGATTTAGGAGTTTGTGTGTTGCTTAAGTTTTGAGGATGAAAACTAGTCGACCTACTTCGTTCTAACCACTTTTTAAGTTGTGCACGCCATATTCAGATTCCTAGACTACCAATCTATAAGGAGCAAGAAATGCTAGCACACAAAATGGTGAGCGAGTCTGCGAGTGTGCTTCATGTGAGGCTCTATTCGATTAAAAGGCCTTGAGCATTCAATATTTAACCATTTAGATTCCTCCACAACCAATACGTGGAGCTCACATGTTGACAATTCATCCATCTTGTTGAATGTTTGCGATGTTGTGATCTAGTCGATCATCAATTCTGACCTATCTTATTAATTTCTTTAAGATCCAAAATCGGTGCACTCTTATATTCAAGTCATTAGAGTAAGAAACAAAGATCCTCTTCAATCAAAACAATTGATATGAAACTGGCAATTCTGTAACAATTTTTTCTTTCTACACTTCCTAAAATTACGTAAATTTAGAAAAAAAAAATACTTTAGATACAAATAAATTACACGAAAATAATCGTACCAACTCTACTTTAAGTTTATTATTATAATGAAAATATGTTGGTATCAGGTACAAAAACTTCAAGCCGGAAGGTATTTATGTCTATTAAAAATTTGGAAGAAAATAAGAGATAAATTACATTATAGCCCTCTTACAAACCTTTTGAGACCACTTGCTCTCCTTTATTTTATTTTAAAGCTTTTACTATTTTGAGATAAAAACGACCCAAGGGGCCCCTTAATTTCAAACATATTTAGCTTAAAGTAATATCCACCCAAAATGTATGGAGAATACTGGTGTTGTGTTACGATGTTATGAAATTGAATGCATGTGGCCCCACCAAAAAAAAAAAACACTAAAAATCAGAGAAAATTTAAAAAATAATATATTGATCTATTACATCAAGTTAGTCCCTGACTTCTGAAGTTTCTTTTTTTTTCATTCTTTTTCCTGGTTACGCTATCTCAAACCTTTGCTTTTACTGATTGGGAGAGGAGTGAATGTCCCTCATTTTATCTTTCTAAAATCTGCCTAGCTTTGGCTTCCTTTGAAGACTGCACATCTCTTTTAAGGTTGTAACTGGTTTCATTTTAGACATATTTTACAACTAAATCGGTATATACCAATTTTAAAATTTGAAAAACCGTAACCGTACCAGTTATACCCTTAAATCGGTACTTTTAATTTTATCAATTTCGATTTGATTCGGTCCAGTATATTATATAGTATATATATTATAGTATATAATAATATATTGTAATATATTATAATTGTATTGTTGATTATAATGATATATTATAATATATAATATAGTAATATATTACAATATATTATAATATATAGTGATATAGTTTTTGTATAATTATTAATATGATAGACTATAGTGATAATATATAGTTATTTATATAGGATTTTTAAATTTAATATTATATTAATTAGTAAGTTATCATATAATATAAAATTATTTTATATAATATAAAAAATTAAAAAATATATAAAAATATATATATGAACTGGTTTGGTCCGGTTTTCGGAAAAGGAAAATCGAAACTGGATCAATTTCAACCGATTTTAAGAAAAATAGAATCAGAACTGAACTGGACTGAACCCATTGATTCAGATCTGGTCCGGTCATTGGTTTTTTTTCACCTATACATCTCTTGGCCAAAAGCTTCCTTTTTTGTTTTTTTAACAACCATCTAGTTGGGTGAGAGACTCGTGTGCCACCCCTCTCAGGGTGAGCACACTAATGAAGAACAATGCTTGGCAACTTGAACCATCATATGGAAGAGTAATGGTACTCGCCACCCAAGTAACAGTTATTCTACAGCCAGTCGCTGCTTGCAAATGGCAGGCAATTGGCTAACGTGGCATTAATTATATTAAAAAAAAAAGAGGCAAGGAAAGATGAAATTGGTAAAAGCTTATTTTGTCCAATTTTAAGAAATACTAATGCAAAAAAGTATCACTCGAGCAGGAGAGAGAAGCTCTCCCATCTCTCTAGAGAGAAGTCCTCCCTCCCTCTCTTCTCTCCGCTGTTGTTTATTTTTTGTTTTGGTTATGTTAGTTTAGGTACTTCAAATAAGGCTTGAGGGGTTGTTTAATAGTGGCTAAAGGATTTTTTTGGTGTGTCTCTCGCACAGTAGCCCAGTACTAGGTTTGTGTGGTTGGCTGTCGTAGCGGATAGGGTGGCATGAGCCTCAGATTCACTGGGTGTAGAGGAGCCTTGTTTTCGTCAAGGAAAATAGAGGCAGGCTAGCTCACGTAAATATACTTCCCAAGTGGTCCGATACGAGCCCACCACCATGAAGGAGAATGGCGGCATGAGCAGATCGGCATGAGTAGGAAAACATAGCCAAATCGAAGCTTACTACCAACAAGACGATTGAACTCGGATTAAAATTTCTATCATGCTCAATATAACTCGGATTAAAAAAAAAATTACTGAGATTTGTGGAATATGAGATGGCATCTGAAGATTGAACTCCAAGACTGCATCTTTGGTCTGAACAAGAGATCAATGAAACTGTTGATGAGCTCCTATGATCAAAGAAATTGAGCTGAATCCGTAAGAAAAAGAAACAGTTGTATTGAAAATTCATAGCAGTATGCTCCTACTGTTTAAAGAAAGCCACAGGACTTGAACCATGTCAAAGAAATATGAATAAGAAGTGATACTTGGGGTCCACTCGTTTCGAGGCAACCATTGCAGGAGCTACAACTGACCCACAAAACATCACTACCCGTATCAATATATACATAAAATTCTCTTGGAGGAGTACCCAAATGCACTTTTGTAAAATAAAGCCTGCAAAAGATCAACAAATCAGTCCTCAAAATTAGAGAGAAAACACAAAAAACCGAAGGTGAAGCAAAATTAAGCCAAATAAAAATGAAAGGAAAATACTAAGCTCACAGATGATTTCTACTCTTTTCATTTTTTATTTTTATTTAGTGATTAAGTAAATATTTCTAAATGAATATGTATTTTTTTATTTTTAAAAAATATCTAAATAATTTTAAAAATAGTGAAAGAAAAAAGAAAAAAGAAAAAAGAAAAAATAAAGATTTGTAGTGATCGGTAAAAACTATCTATAAAAATATTATGTGGACATAGCAAGGTCCAAAATGAAAATAGGTACCTAAAGTCCATGCATTCTTGGACCACTATTAACGAAGACACAGAAGAATAATAATAAGAAGAAGAAGACAATCGATAAAGATAGAGAGAAGGAGGAAATGAGGGCAAATCTAAAAAGAGAGAGAAGGAATTGAAAGTACAAAGAGGGACGAAACACAGAGAGGGATCTTCAGAATTAGAGAGAAGGAGAAAGGGAAAAATAAAAAGCACAAAACGGTGCCGTATGATTTTTTCCACGTTAGCGTTATGTGCACGGCGCTTGCACGAGCTGACTGTTTGCAACATTTTTTCCCAAGTAAATACATTAAAGAAATAGTATTCGCTAACCCGAAAGAGCATACTAAAGAATAGTAGTGCTCGCTAATTTGGACAAACACGTGGAAGAATAACATTACTTGCCATCCAAGAGAGCACACTGAATAATAATAATTCTTGCTAAACTAAGCAAGCACACTAATATAGGGATATTTTGTTATTCCTAGTGACAACCAAAAATCACAACATCCTATTGATAACATGGAGTTAAGAAATTTACCATTTCGTGTCAATATTGCCTCCCACAACTCTTAGGGGTTGGCTCAAGTAGTAAATAGTAAATACCATCTTAGTAGCATGCTTCCAAACCCGCCAAGGTCTACGTGACAAATAATCTCAAGAGACTATTAGATTGAAAGATTTTTCATTTAAATTACCTGCGTTGCACTTGTGAGAAAATTTTTACCGAGCACTATGCATCCTCGAGAATTGTCTCTCATGTTTGGCCAATATTAAAAAATTCCTTGTGATAGACAATTATGAAAATATAATTTTACTTATTATTTGCCTCCAAGAATCATATCTTCTCATCATGTATTTTTCAAAAATTTTAATGATATATTTATAGATAATTTATAAAGCCACATGCTGTCAAGAATTTAAAAGAACTACCAAATAAATGGGCACAAAAACAATTAACAAAGTTAGAAGGTTTAAACTGTAATTTGGAGCAACATATGGGTCATTCATGCTGACTTTCTTGGCTATATACTTTTTTTAAAGGAAAAAAAAATAAAAAAAAAAAGAAGAAAAAGTTATGGTCTCTACAGTCTACCCACCCCCACCCACCCAATATATTTGATAATTTGATTTTTCTAATCGAACTCGTCTCCTTTGTCCCTTACACTTCCCCTGTCTTTCTTCTCAGAAAGCACAAAAAATAAAATCATATATGAGGTATATATATATATATCGCTGAAAAAATCTTCGACATTTTCTAAGTCGCTCAACGAGACATTGTGAGCTTCCAATTCGGAAGAGCTTCTCTGAAACCAGAAGAACTTTGGAATCGAAAAGACACTCTGTCTCTCCGTATTTTCGTTTGGTGCTTTCAAATCAGTATTCCATTGATTCGTATATAACGCAAAAGGGTATCTGTCTCGTCTGTATAGTGGACGCATATCATTGGATCATTGGAAATGCAGGCCAGCCAGCGATTTTCCTGGGTTCTAGAGCCGATCGGAAAATCGCCGGCGATTTGATGGAATCGGAACTCTTGGAGTTGGAGTTGGAGTTTGAGTTTTCGCTGTTGTTTTTTCATGGAGGTAATGGTTCGGTTTAGTTCATGTAAAGTTCCCAGATTCCGAACTAAGCTTCACTTCGCCGTTGCCGTCGTTGTTTTCGAGGTAAGACGTGCTAGTTGATTTTGCAATTTTCTTTTTCTATTTCTCAGTGCTCCGAGAAATGGGATGCAGAGGACTGAGGTTTTTTTTTTTTTTTTATTAAAATTGTTGTTGGCCGTGTTTGGTCGTTGAGAAAGTTTGGGAAAAGAGGATAAAAATTGGGGTTTTGGAAGTGACACTTTTTCTGTAACCCCCAGGCGGTTGAGAGTAATCTGAGCTTTGTTTTTGGTTTCCCCGGGAACCAAATGGGGGATTACTGCGGATTTGTTAAGGGACAGTCCTTTTGTTTAGGAAATCAACCGGTTTAGTGACTTCATAGTTAAATTTTTTCGTAACCTTGTGTGGCTGTCTTCCCTTCTCTTGAATTTATTTCTCGCGTTTTTTGTGGGATATTAATGGAAACTGTTCGTTGGTGCGTGGGGAGGCAAACTTGTGAGAGAAATCCGAACTGTCTAATTTCGCTTTCATTTTAACACAAGCTTGATATGGAAACTTATCTGAGCTACTGTTTATCTTTCGCCGATGGTAGAACTCAGATTTACTGGGGTTGAAGGTATTAATCTGTATAACTGCGCAAAAAATATACATATATTTTTTTTGTGAGAAGTGCCAAAAATAAAAAAAATATAAAACAAATAACTTGGCTTATTGGGTTCACTAATTTCTCCTTTGGTGTGATGGTAGCTTCTAGAAGTCTGGTTTTCTTAGATCTGCCTCTCTTTCTTAGTAACAAAATGATAAATTTTTGCAATGTTTATCCTTTGTTTTTTTTCATTCTTAATATATGAATCTTAAATTCAGGTCTCTTGATTTTGGCCGTGCTTATCTTTTGTGTTCAAAATCCTAAAATAAAAATTTCCTTTTTCTGCTTCAGATTGTATTGATCTTGGTGCTGTTGGAAGCTACTGATGGAAAATCTCTAGAGCATCAATTGCAATGGCAAGGTCCAAAAGGGGAAAGTAACAGCAACCTTGTTTCACACTCTTGCATCCATGACCAGATAATTGAACAAAGGAGGCGACCTGGGCGCAAGGTGTATTCTGTTACCCCGCAACTTTATAAGGAGTCTGATATCTCAAGACAGCTTCACCGCAAAGGTAGGGCATTACTTGGGGTCTCCAAATTTCTGGAGCAGCAAAAGGATGCAAAGCAGCCTATTAGAATATATTTGAATTATGATGCCGTTGGTCACTCGCCTGAAAGAGATTGTCGACGCGTTGGAGACATTGTGAAGGTTAGTGTTACCATTAGATCATTATGCTGAAAACTTGGCCCAAGGGCAATGACTGTGAACCTTATGTTGGCTTCCTTTTCTTAATTATGCTCCATCTTCCTGTTTCTTCAATCAGGTTGGCGAGCCTCCCCTGACCGCTCTTACTGGTGCTCCTCCTTGCAATCCTCATGGTGATCCTCCAATTTTTGGTGACTGCTGGTACAACTGCATATTGGATGATATCTCTGGGGAGGATAAAAGGTCTCGCCTTCGCAAGGTTTGTTTTTGTTCTTTGTCTATTCTCTCTTATTTGGATTTTATTAATGACTGAAGATTGTGTCAATTTTATGTTTTGCTTTTTTGCAATGCTTTATGTCGTTTGTCCACTGCTATATCACCTGGAGCATTGTAATTTGCATTACTCTTTCAGAGAGTTTCTTATTGAGCTAAGAAACTTATTCTTGGGAAGCAACTTAATGCAGGCTTTGGGTCAGACAGCAGACTGGTTCATGAGAGCCCTCTCTGTGGAGCCTGTGAAAGGAAACTTGCGGTTAAGTGGATATTCTGCATGCGGACAAGATGGAGGGGTACAACTTCCACGCGAATATGTTGAAGGTATCTTCACAGCAATTGAGTGCCTTTTTGTGGAGCTTATAGCAATTTTGTTCTACCAGTACTTGTTCTGTTGAAATTTTCCACACGCTGATTATTCCGCTATATTCCCCAGATGGTGTAGCTGACGCTGACTTGGTTCTTTTGGTCACGACAAGACCTACCACTGGCAACACTCTTGCATGGGCAGTGGCATGTGAGCGTGATCAATGGGGCCGTGCAATTGCTGGTAAATTATACATGGAGCATCTTTTTGTCTAAAGTATTATCTTACCCTTGGGGGTGATAGAAATATGAAACCAATATTGATGATTCGTTTTGTTTTGTAGGTCACGTAAATGTTGCTCCTCGCCATTTGACAGCTGAAGCCGAGTCTTTACTTTCAGCTACTCTCATACATGAGGTCAGTTAGTTGCTATATATATCCATACCTATGTATATATTATATTTTCAAGGAATTAAAGAAGTGGTAATTTTTTTGTGATGATCAGAAAGTGTGTTTTTGCAGGTTATGCACGTCCTCGGTTTTGATCCCCATGCCTTTGCTCATTTTCGAGATGAGAGGAAAAGACGGCGCAGTCAGGTAAACAATACTACATATACCTTTAGATCCTACTTTATGTCATTCTGATCCATATTTCAAATGGTAAATTGCTGCAATAATAACCCATGTCTTGGGACTTAATGTCGCTGTTTCTACTTAATTAAATGGTTAAAAGAGGAAATATATCTTCTTTTCTTAGAATTGAGAAGCTCTTTCCTAATATAACTTGATTTTGTAGGTCCTTGCACTCTTCACACATTTTCCTTGATATAGTCAATCGTAGAAATTTTCAACGATCACTTACCTACTTAAATGCTGCTTTATGCAATATCTTTGATGAAGTTCAACCTAAAATTTAATATTAGATTTTGATAATGGTAAAAAATGCTAACAGTTCTACTTTCTAATAAATATAAGTTTCTTGCATTTTGAAATAAGGTGCTTTTTGAAACTTAAGTTGCCTATGTGCTTGTCTGAAATTCAGTGCAATACAACTTTTATTAGTTTGCATTATTTTTCATTCATTTATAAGATGTTCCTTTTTTATTTCCTGTCTTCTCTTCTTGCTTGTAGTTTATATAACAATTTATAGTTCCGCATTGAATGTTAAGAAGCACTTGTTTTGTTACCCTACTCGTCACCTCTATTGCAGGTTACAGAGCAAGTTATGGATGAAAAGCTTGGGCGTATAGTGACACGCGTGGTTCTTCCTCGTGTTGTCATGCACTCGCGATATCATTATGGGGTGATTGTCAATGTTCTTGATGCTGTAAATTGATCTGTTGCTTATAAGTCTGTGTTATCAGATGACATTCTATTTTACTTTTTGTGGCTATAAATGTTTATCTGGCAGGCATTCTCTGAGAACTTCACTGGGTTAGAGCTAGAAGATGGAGGAGGACGCGGCACGTCAGGTTTCTAACTTTCTAACTTAATTCTTTTCTTATTGGTTTTGTGCGAGAACCATGCAGAGGCAAATCACTTCACATTGTAGCGTAGAGGTTATATGAAAACTTTAATGGCATGAGAATTAGTGATATTTATGGAGGCTGATGTTTGGTTGGATAATTTTAGGTTAAAGTTTGAAAATATGGAAATTTCGTGAAACAATTAAGAGTGTAGCATATTTTAGTGTATGACACAGACTCCATCCATTCAATGCTGCTAAGTTTGTGTTAATAGACCATAGTTATGCTCATGTACTTCTAACAACTGGCTTGCAGGATCTCATTGGGAAAAAAGACTTCTGATGAATGAAATTATGACGGGTTCAGTCGATACAAGATCAGTAGTTTCAAAAATGACGCTTGCTTTACTAGAAGATAGTGGATGGTACCAGGCTAATTATAGCATGGCAGATCGTCTTGATTGGGGTCGCAACCAGGGAACTGAATTTGTAACCTTACCCTGCAATCTCTGGAAGGGGGCATACCGTTGCAACACAACCCAATCGTCGGGCTGTACATATAACAGGGAGGCAGAGGGGTACTGTCCAATTATAAGTTACAGTGGAGACCTCCCTCAGTGGGCTCGTTATTTTCCACAGGCTAACAAGGGTTTGTTCTTATTTTAAATTTACCTTCATGTCTAGTGATGGTTGATGCTCTTTACCCACCGCATGGGCTTTGATTTAAACATGCAATAACCGACTGGACTAGCCAACAAGAGGAAAAGGGGAATAATAAGACATTTGTCCTGATAACTTAATGATAGAACCTTTAAAGACCGAAGATGACCAAAAGCACTATATACCGACTGTCAAACAAAAGAATATCAACATTGATCTAGAACTGAACCAAAAAAAAAAAAAAACTCTCAACCTAGCGTATTTGCAATGAAAGTATAGTCGTGTAAGCTGAACCAGTTGCCAACTAAAAGAATTATAATGTTCTCTGTTGGCCTGCCCCATTTCATTCTAATCCTCTGTGCCAACCTGGAAAGTTGTGATAGCCACCAAAATATTGACATTTGGAATGGGATCCTGGTTGAATTTCATGATTTCCAATTGTGTTGTTCCTGCATCAAAATTCTTTGGTTGGTATCATCTGAAAAAGTATCCCTTCTGTCAAAGTACTCAAATGCATCCCTTCTGCTGGAGTACTCAAATGAAATAAATTTATGCATTTTTTAAATGTGCTGGATAACATTTGATATCACCATTTCATGGCTCGTCGTTTTGAGATTCCAATTATCTGTTCTGAGTCTTTAATTTGAAGTTCCATTAATTCTATTGCCATTTGCAGGTGGCCAGTCATCATTGGCCGATTACTGTACATACTTTGTAGCCTACTCTGATGGATCATGTACAGACACCAACAGTGCACGAGCACCAGACAGAATGTTGGGTGAAGTGCGAGGGACTAGCTCCAGGTCTGATATTATCAGAACTTTATCAACTAGCTGTAAGACGACATGCCTGATGTTCTATGGCATGTGATTAAAAGACATCACGTTTCAATATTGCTCATGATATTTCCCTCTTTGGAGTGTAGGTGTATGGCCTCATCATTAGTACGTACAGGGTTTGTACGAGGTTCCATGACCCAAGGAAATGGTTGTTATCAACACAGGTGCATTAATAACTCTCTAGAGGTATGATTTAGAGCTCAATATCTGTAGTCCCCATTCATTATTGCTCATTAACTAGGTCTTAGTAATTAGAAATTGGAGCAGGAGAAAGAGCATGAGAGCATCTAATTCTGAAAACCCAGTCCTACCATGCACTATTTTGCCTTTTAATGACAGAAACAGAAAGCCTATGGTTCACTCTGTTGGGAGTCAATTCCGTGTTTAATCCTTTCCCTTTTTTTCCATCTTCTCTTCTAATGGTCAAATGAAATATAAAGGGAACTTTCCTGTGACTCTTAACTAGATCTTACAATGTTTAAGATTAAAATAATAAAAAATAACAAATGAGAATAGGTAGCCTGATGTGATTGCATGTTGTGTTGCAGTTTTATGTCCCTGGTATGATGAAAGTTGCCCATTCCCTAAAATATGTTTAATGGAGTTATGAACCACCCCTAGTGACCTTGATCAGGTCCATTCGTGTGCACTGTGTGTACAACCCTAAGCAGGTGGAGTTGCTGTTGATATACACTCTCATTTGCGGCAATATGCAATGGTGGCAGATTGCCTCAAAATCACCTGCCTCTGGCTTGAGAGCCCATTCTGCCCCCTCTGAACAGATTAGGGAGCTTTGACTTTTTTTAAGGTAAATTAGGGAGCTTTGACTTAAAAGGCACTTATGATGATTTAGTTAGGAAATATCTCTTCTTCCATAAGTCTGTAACCACAGAATTGGAAGTTGCACGTGATCACCTACAGTCCTACATGATGCATTCACAATGCGAGATGTTCTTATGAAAGAGTGGCATCCTTGTCATGACTGAAGAGCCATAGTTAGGCACAGGTCTTTGGAGTAATTGAAGTGTGGCAACAAACCGTTCATTGATGATTTATCTGTAAATAGAAATCCATTAAATTTTTGCCATCATGGTAGTACCGGCAGCAAATATACTGACTTATAAAATAATATATATAAAAGACAAACTCCTGAGCTATACGTTTCTGTAACAATGATTGTGGCAATCGATCTCTTTTAATATATTTTTTTATTAAATTGAAGTTCAGTCCCTCATTTTGCCACAACATTATTCTAAATGGCTATTGATCTACTTTGTAGGTTGCTGTTGATGGTATGTGGAAAGTATGTCCTGAAGTTGGTGGACCAATTCAGTTTGCTGGCTTTAATGGTAAGTTTGCTGTCCTATGCCCTGATAATTTATGTCATAATTTTTATTTGACCCATTTTCTTTGAATCAACTTTGATCTGTCTGTATTAGGCATTTTCTGTGTATACTTCCTGCATACTTGGGCTATGCCCATTCCTATCAACAAAGTTTTACTTTTACATATATTAATTTTTTTTTGATGTCTGTAGGTGAATTGATGTGCCCTGCATACCATGATCTCTGTAGCACTGGACCAGTTCTCGGTTCAGGACATTGTCCCAATTCTTGTCATTTCAGTGGAGACTGTGTTGATGGAAGGTGCCATTGCTTTCTAGGATTTCATGGTCATGACTGTAGCAAACGTGAGCTTTCATTTCTCTTTTCCTGCTTTGTAGACAGTCACATTATAAAGTTTGCTCATGCAAGTTCACATTTCCTATTTTTCTTTGATTTGGCATCAGCTCTAAATTGATACTTCTTGCAGGTTCTTGCCCCAGCAATTGTAATGGATATGGTAAATGTCTCTCTAACGGGCTTTGTGAATGCGATAAAGGGTACGCTGGTGTTGACTGCTCCACTGGTAAAGGAATATCCTTTCGTTTCTTCATCTTTTCATATGTTCTATGTTTTAGTAACTGATAATTTGTTTAATTATGTTGAAACTACATGGAACATCTTGTCCAAAAAAACAAAAACTATACGAAACCTACTTTTTTCGTGGCTTTCATGTTCTTAATGATTGGCATTACCTTTTCTCAAACAGTTATGTTTTACCGGCGAAGGAAATACTGAGGGGGTGATATACATATTGATGAGTTGTACAGAACAAAAATCTGTTTCATTGTTATCGTCATTTTTGTCTGCATTGCGGATGAAAGTCTACAACCCATTGATTTTTGATAATGCTCTTGCCACACTGGTCAGTATGTAAAAAGCACATATCTTTGGGAATAATGGATTTGATTTGAAGATTGATTAGTTTAAATCAGTGGTGATTCCTATTTCAAAGTTTGTAATTTAGGTGCATCTTCGCTCCTAGTGTGTTTAAGCTTTGTCCAGAGCTATACAGTTGGTACAGGCATTGGCAACCCAGTGCAATCACTGCTATTTTCATGAGTGAGCACATGTCTAGTGAAGGGGTTAGATCAGCTTTCCAGGAACATTTTCACAACACATCAGTCTTTGTTTCATCCTTGCATGCACATGATTAGATTATTTTGACATATTATAGTGGTTGGTTTTGTAACCTGTTAACTTTGTTCTTCGGCATAATGTGCAGCAATTTGCGATGAACAGTGCAGCCTTCATGGAGGTGTCTGTGATAATGGAGTGTGTGAATTCCGTTGTTCAGACTATGCAGGCTACACGTGCCAGAACAGCTCGATGTTGTCCTCTAGCCTTTTAGTTTGCAAAGATGTGCTGGAAAGTGATATGTCTGGGAAGCACTGTGCACCCAGTGAACCAAGCATACTCCAGCAACTAGAAGAAGTAGTTGTCATGCCCAACTACCACCGTTTGTTCCCAGGTGGTGCCAGGAAGTTATTTAATTTCTTTGGCAGCAGCTACTGCGATGCAGCAGCTAAGCACCTAGCGTGTTGGGTAAGTTGTCTGCCTTCCTGCAATTGTTTCTGCTGAAAATTTTGTATGTAGGCCTCCTCCCCAGCTCCCCTTTAAATATGGACTTTCCTATTTATTATTATTGAATTTTTATTCTCTCTCTTCTCTCTACATGCCTTTACGTAGAGATTAGATAGAGGCTCTTCTTGGTAATGTAGAACTTGAAAGCATACACTCATGGGGTTGAGATCCTATCTAGTTTGTGTATTGATTATTGAAAGTCCTCCAGTCACATAACGAATTGTCTTAGTTTTCTTGATGAAATAGAAGATAGTCAAGTATTGAAGATTTTCTTTTTCCTATCTTAGTTTTGTGTATTGATAATCCTCCACTCACATTTGACAGTGAGCTGTACATGGTGCATTTCGTAGTTTTCTTTGATAAAATAGGAGTTAGTCGAGTATTGCAAGATTTTCATTTTCCTTCTTCTGGGAGTAGCTGAGATTTCAACGTACAAGGATCATGTCACTTATGTATGCTTAGCTCAGCCTACAGATATCCGGATATGAAAATGCATCCGCTTTTGATATGCTTCTGTAATGTTCAATGCATACCGGATGTTTTGAAATTGCATTAGAACTGATGGCTTTATTTTCTAGGCTCAAGGATTTCTTGGTTTCTAGATTAATAAATGATTTGATGGTTTCATCTGACATCTTTCGTTCTTCTCGCAGCAGTTTTTACTTGCACATTGAAACTTTATATGATGTTTGATATTTACTATTTTGGCTGTTTGAATACAAAATCACGTTTCTGTATCTGTTTGACTAAAATATATTGACCGTAAATGATTAGATCTCAATCCAGAAGTGCGACAAGGATGGTGACAACAGGCTTCGGGTTTGCCATTCAGCATGTCAGTCGTATAATTTAGCTTGCGGAGCTTCACTTGACTGCTCAGACCAAACCCTCTTCAGCAGCGAGGAGGAAGCTGAGGGGCAATGCACGGGCTCTAGTGAAATGAAACTCTCGTTGCTTGATCGGCTTCTGAGCATCTTCTATTTAAGTAATAGTTCCTGGAAGGGAATGTCTGTAAAAAGTAGGCGGCTTTAGTGATTTTTTCTTTCCTTTTCTTTTTGGAGGGGGTTGGGGGAGGGAGGTGGGTATTAATCTTTTCCAATATTGGCTTGTAATTTTCTAGGGCTTATTGTAGGTGAAATGGCCTTTGTGATTCACGAGCCATTGATGTAAGGTTGCCTTCTTAAAGTCGAGTTGGTAGTTAGGTTAACCGAGTTTCGGCTTTCCAATCGATTCAATAGCCGCTTTGTAGAAAATGCTGTGAAAAAATTGAAAAGGAAAATGAAGATAGCTCCGGCCGAAGGCCTTGAAAGTAAAGAAAAGGCTTCAATTTTCTTTTTTGGGGTTCATATTTGAATGGGAAGATGGGATGGATATGATCCAATTCCAATTATTTGACTGAATTGGATGGTTGTCTAATGCCAGATGTTGACATATTATTAAATGCTCACGGAAGTTTTATGCTGATTGAAATTTCAACATTCGAATGTTGCAAAATTGACATTGTGAAAGTGGAAGACATTGTGATCACTCCAATTTTGCTTAAAATTGTATGGGATGTTCATTACTGCTTCTTGGTAATAAAGGTAGGAAAGAAGTGATCTTTTACCTATGGAAAAAATATGGAAAAAAATAGAGGTAGGAAAGAAGTCCCATGATGTTTGGATGCTTGGAGAATCAAGATAAGATGAGATGAAAATTTTGTGAATATTTGTAAGAGGTTTGTGAATAGTAATGAGAAAGATTGAGTTTAGTATTTATTTGATTTTATAAAATGATAAAAAAAAGTTAACATAAAATTAAAATGAGTAATAATATATATAACTGTGAAGTGTGTAAACGTCACATAATCATTTTGAAAAAGAGGGGCGTATTATAAAAAAATTAATTATTATTATTATTATTTATGTTGGTTCTATGTTTTATTCACTCTTTTTCAAAGTGATTATGCGACGGTTGTACAATTTACAGTTGCAAATATCTTTTCTCAATTAAAATATTATTAGAATATAATTATTTTTAATATATTTTTGTTTTAGGATTTGAAAAAGTAGAATTATTTTTGTTATTTATTTGAAAGTTAAAAGTTGAAATGATTAATTTGAAAATATTTTTATTTAAATGATGTTTGAAAAGAAATTAAGATAAGATAATATGAGATAAGATGAGATAAAAACTTTTTCCAAAAATCATTCTTGGTGACTTTCAACTTCTTTCTCAGCTCTGTAGAGCTATATACGAAGTTTGCTTCGCTTCCAAGTAATCTGGTCCTTTACATAAGGTCTTTTTACACTATCTAGTAAAAAGATGTGTTAGCATTATAAGGTGTAGTTTGAATAGTGAGATGATATGAGATGATTTTAAATAAAAGTTGAAAGTTAAATAAAATATTGTTAGATTTTGAGATTTGAAAATGTTGAATTGTTTATTATATTTTGTGTGAGAATTTGAGAAAGTTCTAATGATGAGATGAGATGAGATGAAACACTTTAACTATTCAAACGGGGCTCAAGTTGACATTTCTTACCAATCATCTTGAAGATCCCAATAAAAGGAGCTGTCCTACCCAAGACCAAGGGAGAGGGTGATCGTATCTAAAGGGACCTCCGAAAAGACATCATACACCCATCAGGAAGGGTGAGAATATGTAACACGACTCGTAAACCCAACACGAAATTAGTGGGTTTGGATTTAATGTTAACGGGTTCGAATAAAGATGGGTTGACCTGTTAATATATGATTAATTAATGAGTTAACCTTTTTGACATGAAATCAAGTCGTTATGACTTGTTTAGATTTTTATTCGCAATTACATTTATACCCTTAGTAACCCTAAAATCCAAAATATTCGAATTCCTATTTTATCTCTTAAGACTCACTCTCACTCTCAACTTCTCAAGGACCAAGTTCATGTTGCCCCCCTCACCCTCAGACCTCACTCTCTCGAGTTTAAGCCTGCTCTCTAATGCTGTTGATCACTTTTATGATCATGAGAGTTAAAAGTTTAACCAAATTAGTATCTAACAGTCCTAGGGCTTTTGTATCAATGGTTGGGTTTTTAATATTGGTATCAAAGTAAAGACCATGTCATGAGTTCAAGTCACGGAGGGGTGACCTATAGGTCGGATTAAAATGTCTTGTTGTGCGCTATATATGGGCATAGCATTAAGTCATTAAATACTGATAGATGAGTGAAATTGCCAAAAGGGAAAGGTCTATAACTGGTGAAATTGTGGTTTAACATTTTTATTTCTAAGCAGTTTCGATATATTATTATTAAGGAATACAAAAATACATGAGTAAGGGGTAGAGGGATCCTGACAAACACTCTTTCTTAGCTAAATACAACACTAAATAAAAAGAAAAAGAAATGGGCCATAGAAGCAAATATATGTTTCATGCCTTTCCCTACTAGGAGGGAGTTGCACAAAGTGACGATTTTTATACAATTTGAGAGTGGGATTGTAGTTCCATGAATGTAGGCCATGGTGATTGTAATGATTGCAATTTATCTTGAAGTGGCTGTTGGGGAAGTCCATTGCCTTGTCTTCACAATCTGGTGGCCAAATAGCACAACTCTTTTTTAATAAAAAGACAGTCAAAAAATCAGAACTCCATCGCATTATACATCGTTTCAAAACTCCACACTCTCTCAATAGAGCATATGTGATTCTCAAGCTGGGGGCAAAAGTTAAAAAAAATGGGGCTTGCGGTTTGTGGCAGAGAGAGACCTCCAAGGGACTAAAGAAGAGGTGGTGATCATGGGGTGCTAATAGTTCAAATATTTTACTAAACTCGTTACATAGTATCTTAGCAAAATTTGAGAAAAGTAGTAAGAAAAGAATTAAGGAAAGTAGTAAGATAAATGCGAAAATAGATAGATTATTGTAACAGCCCGCAAGAAATTCAATGGTGGAATTTCTATAGACATTAGAAACCTCGTGAAAACTCCATAAGTTTTTACGAATCGGCTAATCGCATAAGTTCTAGTATGTCAACATAATTAGTTTTATCACTCACTATGGTGCCAGAAATGTGATTTTATTTGTTTGAGGTAGTTAGAAGTGTCAGATTACGTTATAGTTTACGCCACTAGACTCAGTTGAATATTTAGGATTTTTCAGTACTAAGTTTATTATGCACTTTTTGGAGTGAATAGTAACCTCGATAAGCGTACTAAGTGCAGTGGTTTCAAAATCACAGTGTGAAATGTCCAAATTAGGTTAGAGAAGTTTTATTTGGACACTTGGCAAGATCTTAACCACACATAATGAATAGTATTAGATACTTGGCACAAAGAGAAACCATTAGATGGATTTGTGAAGGAAATCAATGTGTGAGATCATGCCACCTAAGCAAAACAGTTTTTTTTCATCTGATCAACCAAATTGAGTTAGATGAAGAGGGTTTCAACCCTAGTAAAACCCTAAATGGTTGGAATCCTTTTGAAACCCCAAAAACTTGGTTGAAACCGAAACCCTAAACGGTTTCCCCAAACCCTAAAGTTGGCATTCAAACCCTTTTTGATCCAATTTCTAGTATTGTGTTTAATCACTTGATTAAATCACTTCACATGCTATTAATTTCTCAAATTCCTATTATGACATCTTTATCCAACATTTTTAAACCTTAGAAATTTGATTGGGCCAAGAAAAATTGAGATTTGGGCTTGATAGCATCTCAAACCCTAACCAAACCCCCTTTAAACCCCAAATTGAAGCCCACTTGGTTGAGGCCCACTAAGGCCCACTAAAGCCCACGAATTTTGGCCACCTTGGCATAGCTTCTTGGAGAAATTTCCTCCCCCACTTGGCAGACCATTCATTGCATCAAGTTGCACTCATTAATATGGAGGAACCCACCCCATCAAGTCCCATGTCTCATAGCCTTTGTAAGTTGTCTTTTGCCCCCCACTATCCTCTACATTATGTCACATGTCTACACCTCCACTCAATGATCATTAAGGTCCAAATATTCCCCCTACAGAAGTCTTGAGTCGTGCAAGACACACTTGTTTCACTTTAATCATTTCTTCACCCCGTTCTTAGAGAGAAACCCAAAAGAGCTCTCTCGGGCAGATTTCTGGGTCTTTTTGCGTGGAGTTTTTCGACCCTTTGTAAGTATTTTCACACATGACTCCTTCATAAAAGTTGTTCCTCTTTGAGTCTAGTTTCCGTAGATGTATTTTTCGTATCATTCCATGGTCATTTGGTCGGTCAAAAGTATTTTTAACCATGGAAAGGTCATTCTGGGCGTGAATCTGGAGAGTGTGTTATGTTTTGGAGTTTTTGACAAGCTAATGGACATATCTTGGTCCGAAAATTTTATGGAGTGTTCTTAGAATGTGTTTAAGAGTTTTCATTGAGGTTTTGTTGCATGAATAAAGATTTTGATGATAGATTTTATTAGATCTAGAAACATGAAAACTGGAAGTGGCAAAACAGTTTTTATTTGGATAAAGTTTGAATATTTCGAGGTTTGATCTTACTCTAAAGGCTTTGATATTTTTATATGATGATCCTAAGTCTCTTATTTTCATGTTAGGATGTTATTTTGGAGATATTTAGTATTAGTTTCAAAGATATGATTTTTCTATGCAAGAGAATTTCGGTTAGGCCTAAGATTTGATGTTTTTAGGTTAGATCCATGTTTTTTGGGTTTTAGCCATGTGATTTTAATTTTGATGGTTGGATATTCTTTAAGGACACGTTTTTAAACCATGTGATACTTTATTTCAAAGATCTCACCTTCTTAAGCCATTGATCAAGAGATTTATCAAAGCTAGTTAAGAAAAAGTTTCTGTTTTTGGACTAAGTGTAAAATCAAAAACTTCAAGTGTTATTTTTGTGATTTTGGTGACTTTAGTTTGATGATTTAAAGCATGGTTTATCTGGATGATGTTATGAATATGTTAGAAGTAAGATTTGATTTTTTGGAATTCTTGGAGATGTTTTGATTTAAGGACAAAGCTTGTGATTCAAGTGTTTTGATCTTTTTACAAAAAAGTTTGGTGTTGATTATTAGCTTTTTCTAAATGGATGTTTCTAAGTATGGTTTTAAACTTAGGATTGGAAGATGTTTGTTGTAAAATTTTGGTTTAAGCATGAGTTTTGAAGTTGGAAGGAATTGTAACAAAAATCAAGAGAAATGGCCTATGGATGTTTCGGCCATAGTGTGTTTTCCATAGTGTGTTTTGTTTTAAATTTTTTTCTGAGTTGATATTTGAGTTTAGAACAAAATTTACATGAGGAATGTAAATTTTGGAAATTTTTGGAGTTAGGATATGAAATCCTTAAGTTATGGGTAAAATGGTCGTTTTCCCACATGTAGAGGGTAAAATGATAATTTTACTCTAAGATAACTTGTTTCCATGTTTCTAATTGTTAGTAATTAAATTTCTAACTTTTAGAATGACCTTTTACAGTTTCTCGTATATCGCACTTTATTCTCGTAGAACGTGACAATCGAGGTAAGTTAGCCTCTAACTTACTATCAGTTTATTGTGTATGTGTGATGGGTAAGAGAACTACAATTTATGTATGTATGTTATCGTATATGCCATGTCATGCTATGTCATTACATGTTTATCTGCTACGTATGATTTAATCTCTCATGAATAATTATCTGTTACATAATCTTTTCTATCATACAATGATGTATGTTATAAGTATGCCATGTTAAGTATGCCATGAAATGTTATGATTAAATCATATTGTGTCATTTACAAGTATACGCCATGTTAGAAAAGTATATGATATTAATTAATATCTCATGCATTAAGAAAGATAAGACATGTTATGTTACGTATAATACGTGGGGCCACAACAACTGTGGAGTACGTATTATATTTTATGTTACGTGAATACGTGGGGCCACAACAACTGTGGAGTACGTATTATATTTAATGTTACGTATATACGTGGGGCCACAACAACTGTGGAGTACGTATTATATTTTTATGTTACGTGTATACGTGGGGCCACAACAACTGTGGAGTACGTATTATATTTTTGTTACGTGTATACGTGGGGCCACAACAACTGTGGAGTACGTATTTTTTTTTATGTTACGTGTATACGTGGGGCCACAACAACTGTGGAGTACGTATTATATTTTCTGTTACGTGTATACGTGGGGCCACAACAACTGTGGAGTACGTATTATATTTTATGTTACGTGTATTCATGGGGCCACAACAACTGTGGAGCATGAAGTATGGGGCCACAACAACTGTGGAGCATACACTACGTGAGACACAGCAATTGTGACACGTAGAATACGTGGGGCCACAACAACTGTGGAGTACGTATTAAGTCAAGTTTCAGATCAAGTGCATGATAAGTCAAGTTTCAGATCAAGTTCATGTTTTGTTATGTACACGTACATGTTATGTTCATGATCAAGTTATGTTCCAAGTTCATGTTCACATCATGTTAAGTTCACGTTTACAGTATGTCTCAAGTTCACGTTTATGTCATGATATGTTCAAGTTTATGTTATTTTCAAGTTCATATTTATGTTATGCATGTTTACGTTCATGCTACATTTCAAGTCCATGTTATGTTTTAAACTCAAGTTCATGTCATGTTAAGTCAAGTTCAGTTCACGTTTAAGTTCTGGTTATGTCATGTTATATGTCAAGTTATGCTATGCTTATGTACGACTTTACTTATGCATTTATGCTTTTACTGCCATGCATGCATCTTTAACCTGTGTGTGAGTTTTATGTTAACTTACTGAGATTTGTAATCAAATCTCACTGTGGTAGTCCCAACTACCATTCCCCCCGAATGGTAGATCTTGTTACAGGACCCAAAGAAGAATTGGAATCTGACCATCTGAATACGGTCATCTAGGTTACGGTGCGATGTTGATGATGGTATAGTATTTAACTTAGGTTAATGCTTGTACTTTTGGAGTTGTATCTCAAGTATTCTTTTGATCACAACCATTTTGGACTAGTGTAGTGATCACGGCTTTTTAGTATGTTTTTATGTATGAAATATGTTTCAAGTATTTGAGATATTTTTAGTTTGGTGCATAGTATTGCTAAAGAAAGAAAAAAATTATCCGCTGCGAATATTGCATAATGCTAGATGCATGTTAGGAACATTGCATCTTATATGTCATGAACGGGGGCAGGTAACCTTGTGTTGCATGTCTCGACGCTTCAAATGTCCGTTCAATCCCAAGCGGAATTTGGGGGCGTCACAGGTGGTATCAGAGCAATACGTCTCTGGGTTATAAATCCACATGTCCTTAGGAAATGCACCAAATACTAGGCTTGAGATTTTAGTATTCATTAGGTTTGAATTTCTTCGAGATCATGTGCAGAAAAGCGATATAGTATTAGAGTTCACAAACA